>JZKD02S1674718.1:94317-108081 GCA_000966675.3 Picea glauca
CTTCTAGCAGAGTTAACCATTTTTCTAGGGCTTATGCATCTATCTGTCCTTCAAATACAGGAATATCAAAATTAACTTGTACCTTGAAAGGCGAGGTGCCTCCAAAGTGGTCACTGGATGAAGATGCGCCTGATACTATCGGCAGTCGTTTAAGGATGTGGGAACAATTCTCCATCATTTCATCCCTCTGTTGCATGAGAGATTTCTTAAGCAACAGACTGATAGGGTCGTCTGCTCCGTCGTTCTTTTTTTCTTCCACCATTGATGGTTTCTTGGGTGTGCGAGAGCGATTGTCTTCAAGAGAGACAAGCTCAAGACCCAACTTGCTATAATCGAACCTCATCGGGGACATGCACTGAAAAAACGATCAAGAGCAGCCTACTCTATTACCAGGTGGATATCGGTGGATTGATCCAGGTGGATATCGGTGGCCACCCACCTTTTCCAACTGGCTCAAAACAACTTTCTGGCAATTTTGGCAATTTACTATTTTTAGCAGGTTTTAACTTCCGGGGCCATTTTGAGGGCCCAAATGAAGGTTTTTCGAGATCGAGGTTCTCAATGATATCCAAAGGCATAATTGGGCCCCCAAAATGAATCTCCTCGACGATACCTTTCCAACGAGCTATCACACGCCTAAAACAGAGATCGTATGCAAAAGTTACGACCCCAGGAAGTTGATGTACTCACTTACTCAAACGGGGCCCACATGACTTTTGGCGCTTCATCTCCTAGGGTTAGATTTTTTGGATGCCTAGGACTTTTGGCATTCCTGTTTTTTGTAAAAAGGCCTCCAGAGCCTCATTGTAGTCATCTTCTTGCGAATGCGAGTAGCCGTCACATCTCTTCTCAGAGATAAGCTGCCACCATTCTAGCGAGTCTTTCACTTTGTGTTTTTACAGTCTCTGTACATTTCTTTCATTAATAGAAATCATGTATTATTGTATATCTATGTTTATGGTTGCATCTTTGATACATTTCTGTTATATTATTGAACATCTGCAATATCTCTGTGCATTTCTTTATTATATCTCCGATCTCATTTTGTGCCGAAAATAATCTGGATCAGTGGCATGGGACATACATCATAAAACCCATGTGGCACGGGACATACATCATAAAACACATGTTACATGGAGGCACCTACGAGTTAGCATATTATGATGGAATATCTCTTAGTAAGCCCCGAAATGGGATTTACCTCAATAAGTACTATGCATAAAATATCTCACATGTGTGCTTTGTACATTACTGTACTATATACTTTTGATATGGTGTGTCTTTTCTTTTGCATGCATGAGTTTTTCCTTAGCTGCTTATACTTTTCTTTGTGATTGAATGTGCAGATGAAATCATCATTTCCCATCTGTTTCATTTTTGTGTATGGCACTAGTCGACATACCTAGAATATCGCTTCTGCAGCTTGGGTCATTTACCACTCTAGCGAGTTAGTGAGTTCAAAAGAAATTTGAGTCGGATATGCGACCAATAATGTTGCAGAATATCATGTCATCATCGAAATTTTAATTGAATCCTCCTCTCTAGGTATATCTCAATTGATTATCAACCTCGATTCTCAACTTGTGGTCTGTCAACTAAATCGTGAGTAGATTGTTCGCAACTCATTTTTACTACATCTCCATCTAAGGGTTCATCGTGTCGAAATATCTTTTGAATTTCTAGAATACAGACATATATCGAGAGAACTTAATACGATTATGGATTCGATAGTAAATTATATGTTGAATTTGTATATTGCACACAGATAAACATGTGTAACATAAATCATATGTATAAAAACATCATATAAAACAAAAATACAACATAAGTAGCCACCACAAAACTCGTTTATGTATAAGCTTGATAGAAAAAGTTTTTTGTCAAAATACATTGTACAAAAGTACATAACAGGGCAAAACATGGGCCTTTATGCCCATAGAATCATCATATAAGATTACAAAGTGATTGGAGATTCTACTTGTCCCCTTGCACCACATTGTGCTCTGCATAGAACATTACCACTCTTGCCACTCATCGTAGCAAATGGTTGAGACCTTCAGGGACCCCAACTGTATGTCTCTAAAGGTGTAGGGGTAAATCCTGCATCCTCATGGAGGGAATGCCCATGGTCAAACCACGAAGGTTCCTCTCCACTTCTCAGAGTCCTCCTACCAAGACATCATGCTATGTCGCTGCCCGAGCATCTCCACGACGCCATAATGTTGGCATCTCTGTCGGACGTGACGTGCCTTTATCTGCATGATGAAAACAAAATGATTTAGATCCATCATCGTACAACCAAAAACATATTAAAAAAAAGAAAAATATTGTTACAAGGTTATGATATTTCGTACATGATGCATCCCACTATATATCCTCAGGAAGCACTAAATCCACACTACCCTTGAAATCCACCCCGACATATGAAAAATCCTCGATCACGACCAACTATCTCCTCCACCATGCAAAGAAGTCAGTGGTAAATTGAAAGGTCATGGGCTCATTCCCCAACTTGGGGGATAGACTATTCCATCACTCTATACAGGGCTCAGTAGCGAGGCGTGCTATCAATGCAACCTGTGGTTGCATTTGTGGAATCCGCTCTAGAAAAAATGAGACCAAGAAAGATCCATACCCAAACTATTTATGCCTGCCCGTCCAACATTTGGATATCTTCTCCTTAATGTTCCTTAAAAACCATGCACTCCAATTAAATAACCTAGGCTCCAAGCACTTAATGGCAAAAGATATTTGGGACTTATAAGTGAGATAAGCACTATTAATTCCTTCCAATTTTGTAATAGCAAATAGGACGGATAAGAGAGACAAATACATCACATCTTTTATGACTATCCTCCCTCCTACCAAGTGTGACCCTGGTATGTAGTATTGGGAAACATATGCTTATGTCGGTCGTGGAGTAGCCCAATGTCCAGATAAAATAATAGGTGCTCCTCTCCTCGAGAGCCCCATCAATAAGTACACATCATCCATGTCAATCTCGAGCACATGTGGTCCTATTCAGAATGCTTACTCGTCATTATCCCATAACCCGATCAAATATTTGAGTAAACGAACTTATTTCCTCATATTTTGAAGTTTGAAGTTCTTGAGCAAGCCACAATTTTGTAAGGCCACCCTCACTTGAGGGTCTTGTAAAGAAACGATGTCATCGAACTCATTTTCGCGTTCTTTCCATTCAATCATGATTAACTATGAGGAAAACCTACAAAATCATGAATTAATCATCATTAGCTAAGTTTTCAAAGAAATAAATTGTCCTTTTTTAGCCTAAAAATAAAATAAAAAATTAATTTTTGCGCCTAGCGCTCCCTTAAAGAAGAGAATAGAGCGCTAGCGCTCCCTAAGCGCACATACCATGGAATTGAAATCATGATCGATGCTCCCCTCGATTACTTGAGGGAGCGTCGATCTAGTTCAACGCTCTAGGGCTTCCCAAGGAGCCTAAGCACCTAAATTAAGGGCTGAAATGCAATAACAAAACATGGAAATGAATGAGAAAGAGGAGCAAACCAACTCGATTCGGACATCTTCGAAAACGGTCACCCACAACTCTCACAATCAACGCCCGAAAAAACACTCCAAAAGAGGAAAAAACTCAAAGAGGAAAGGCGAATAGTAAAACAAAGGTAAAAATGATTTCTTGCCCTAATTTGATATTTGATATGTTCAAATTTGGTCATTTTTCCTCCTTTTCACTTTCTATAAAGTTTATTTTTGGGTCTTTTCTCATTTTTTGAGAAACTACTAATATCTTTGGCCCAGGACAACATGATTATGCAGAAAAATTGAGCAGAGATTCTTCGATGACCTTGTAACGCCAACTAGCTTAGTCTTTGTTCTTTCTCGTGCTCGTAAATACATGAGAATGTAACTGAGTATAATTTTGTCACTTTTTCGAACTCATAAAGGTTATACTTAAAGGAACCCCTTGGAGTTTCCTTTAAGCTCTTTTTAGACTCTCTAAACATGAAAATATTGTCGAGTGATATTGCTTCCTTTCACACTCGTTAAAGGGTTTGAAAGGTTGTATTTCTATTAATAGTTTATCTCTTTTTCGGACCTCAGAGACTAAAAATATGAAAAAGGACAACCTTGGAGTAGGCTTTAAGTTTTTTTCAGACTCTCTAAACATGAAAAACCACCGAGTTTTCCTTCTCTGGACTCACTAAAGTACACATTGAAGGACCCATATCGGGACGAACCCTTACTTCTTCCAGTTCATTAAATAAAGGAAGAGGAAATTACCGAAGGTGAGTTATATCGAGCATGTTTTACCCTCCTCGAGCTCATTAAAATAAAAAGAGGCACTCATCTATATGGATGGGGGGGAAATTGAAGGAAGTGGGTCAATTTTCTTGAAAATTTTTGTAAGAAGCTCTTGCAGTCGTCCTTGAACACGACACTTGTTTTAACCTCCACATTGAACACTTGGATAATCCACTAAAACCTCCACATTGAACCAATCCTGTGAGTTTTTCCACTCCTTTGACCCATCCAAAGAATTCCTCAACACTCATTGCATTATGTTTTGGTCCACTCTGAGTTTATGCTAGCAAGTCTTACATCATGCCTCAATGTTCAAGGGAAGTTTTTGCCTCAACAATCAACCATCCACAAAGTAACAAGTTTATATGCCTATATCGGACCATGTTCATCTACAACATCTTATCACTTTCTTGTGTTAGTTTCATGTCAATGATGGGGGATACATCAAGGCCATCCTTCAACGAGTCATTTCTTGTCGAATTCAACACATCATCCGATAATTATACTTAGAAACCAGTCAATACCTTGGGACATGCATGACTCAATGGAATCCCTCCTCGCCTTCGACAGTAGGTTTACATCATTGAACTCTGATCAGAAGATTCCACGAATGTTGGACCTCAACTCATTTATTCACATTCGCTGGAATGTACTAGGGTACCTTGGGAGTCATTGACATCATTAGTGATTTCCCTCGCACTTGTTAACAATTTACCTCAATGATCGGTAATCAAGTGGTTTCTACCATGTTCGACATTAAATCATCTATTCACATGGCTAGATTCGTACTACGTCGGGAATGGGACAAAGACCCTAGGTTGAGCATTCACTATGTTATCTGCTCTGCCTAGGTTATGAAGGAAGTCATTTGAGCATGCTAATACATATGTTGTCACATAGATCCACTGTGAATTTTGCGTGGCTACAATCAGTTCATGTCATAGAGGTATGGATCCACATTGTATCTATGGTGGCCATACCCTTAGTAAATATCATCATGGATCCATAGTGTATTTATCGACGGCCATACTTTGAGTCACTTATAGTTTGAGCATAGGTATGCCTGCCTCGGGAATGGAATACATATTAACGTTGTTTTATGGTTGTTTGTAACTTCTACCAGGTTCTCCGACGCCATACCCTTTCTTCGAAGAATCTACAAACTGTTTCGACCATCAACTTTCATCTTCTGACTTCACACTTTGGGGGGAAATCTGTTACACATCAAAATTCCTCACTTCGATAATGTCACATTCTCATTATCGTAAGTGTCGTAAGTGTCACAAGTGTTGTAAGTGTCGCATTCTCTTTCTGTAAGTGTCGCATTGTGAATGACACCATGAAAACACTTGACACAACCCCTAAAACATGTTAGAAGAAAAATCCCCATCATATGATAGTGGAAACAAATGTTTTTCTATGAGAATTGTTCATCTTGGAAACTTTTGGGAAGATCAATGCTCTCCTGCTCATATACAGGGAGTGCTAGCTCTCCTTGTCCATGTCACAGGGAGCGTTGTAGTGCTCTAATTCCCATTCTAAGGGAGCACTGAGTTGGTTGAGCAAATCTTGGAAGAAATCCCATTTTCTTCTAAAGACAGCTATGGATGGATCGAGTTTCTTTGGCTTGAATCTAACTCTTGGGATGCATCTAAGGGAGATATCACAACTATTGGAGCAATATCCTCAACTACTTCCAAATATACTCAAGGTGGTTGAGTCTCTCAAATCCTATAAATGGAGGCATTCTCATGGTGAACAAAGGGGGAAAAATCAACAAAGCATTGTTATTTTGATTGTGGATCTTTCGAGCAAGGGTTGGACGAGGAGGACTTGGAGAGGCTGCTGCAACATCATCTGAAGGTTGTAAGTTTCCTTTTGAAGTTATCATTAATATACTTGGCCTCTTTCCTTCTAGTATGTGTTTACATGTACTTGTATATGTTTGTCTTAATCTTCATAGATCGATTGATTTTTTCTAATCCATTAGAGTAGGGGATAGTCATTTGTTCCTTATTGTCCATTGCAAGTATGGTTTGGAACTCGCAGATTGGAGTAGCTTGGAAAAACGTCCTAAGTGAGGTACATCATACTTCCTCTCCTTCTCACTTTTTCAATGGATAAAATGAATCTATAGGAATGGTAGTGTCCAAAGGTGGTTTTTTGTCTTGGTAGAGGGGTCTATTCTCCAAGTGAAAGTTCACCTATCCAAAGGGGAATATTTCCGTAACAGCTCCCAAGGCAGTGTTAATCATTGTCTGCCTCTTTATCCACTCATATAGTAAACAAGGAAACTCAACAAAGAAAATTTCATGTAAATTGATATAGATGTACCTTTTTTTCCACCGCTCAAGGTTGATCTACGGATTCCTAGTCTTCATCGTGCAAACTTGTCTTCCTTCTCATATATCCATTCTTGTATTTCTTCTTGAGAAGGCTTCCATCTCATTCTTTCCCTTCACCATGTAGTACAAAACCTTCAGGTCCCCGCAACAAAACCATCTATTGGACTTTACATGTGTGGTACAAAATTGATTGGCACGCGCAATGCACAATTGGGTTGGCGCGTGCAATACAAAATGGGTTAGCGTGCACAGTTAATCCTTGGTTGGTTCAAACTCTGAAACCTAGTGTCACTCCATGCATATGTTTCAACGTGCACACATTATTGACTTGTGGCGCGTGTAGGATCTTCAAACCTTGGGTGCCAACAGTCTTTAAAAAAATGTTTCAACCTATATTTTGATTGTAATTTTGATTTCTATTTCGACTAGAAAATTGGAAAAATATTTTCAACCTTTATCACAACCAATTTTTTGACATGTATCAATATTTTTTGTATTATTTCAATCGTATTATCGACAATTATTTCGGCCCTAGTTTTCGATCCTGGTTAATAACTTGAATTTCAACCACAATTTATAACTTTTGTCAAAAATAGGAACACAAATTAGGTCAAGAATCTGGTCATGACTTATGCATAGGAAATTTTGTATGTTATTTCAGACCCCAAAAAAGTTACTTTTTTTACCTTAATGTATTAAAAATATTAGTCTTATGGTTGTAATGGTCCCTCATACAATGAGTCAAGTTCCCCCAAAGGTACACTCTCCTCCTGGCTCATCTCATTCACATCAGTCTTGCAGTAGGCCATGCCATAGGACAAGTGATTTGGTTTGAGAATGGAAAGAATGATGAAGCCAAATTTGAGACCATCACAGCTGGGAGTCTCCACCTTAGCTATAGAACAATAAGTACCCTAGACTGGACTTTGACTATCTTAATGGAGAAGCACCCTGAGCAAAAAGAAGAAGATGGGTGGTCCTTTGCCCTACTTATCCATCAATCAGTATTTACTAAGTGAAACTTGAACCCATATGAACATGACCTTCGTTCAAATCTAATATATGTCATTAATGCTTAATCTTTATATCTATTTTTATTGTGACCAATTAGTCACTTTATTTAATTTTAGCTCCTTATTTTATGGCGATATAACTCTTTTATTTTTTTAGAGTTCAAAAATTATGAAAACTTTAACTACTTATTTTTGATAACATTATTAGGATCTTTGGTTGTTAATTTTTGCTAATGCCCACTATCCACTTTTTTGGGCTACCTAAATTTGTTATATAAATTATATGCATATATCATTTTTTAAAATTAATTTTTAATAAAATACTTTTATTAAAATACATAAACAAAAAGTGAAATATGTGGAACAATTTTAACTTCTATACCATTATTGAGCGTGACAAAAAATGTAGTAGATAAAAATCCCTAACAATTTTTTTTAATTAAAATACATAGAGCGTGACAAAAAATGTAGTAGATAAAAATCCCTAACAATTTTTTTTAATTAAAATACATAAACAAAAAGTAAAATAAGTAAAATATGTGGAACAATTTTAACATCTATACCATTATTGAGCGTGACAAAAAATGCAGTAGATAAAAATCCCTATCAAAAAAATTTAGTAGATGAGAATCCGTAAAAATCTAAATTGCTCATAATTTTCTTTTCAAAATTAATATTTCACATAAAACTTGTCAAACTTTATAAACTTTTAATTCAGAATTTTAAGCTCGTCATAATTTGAACCTAGATCAGCATAACCATACCACATATCAAAGTAATTAATCACAACCCCAAAAATCATTGATAAATTTTACTTCATTGTCTTCCATGAAATTTCATTCCACGTGTTTTCTGAATCCAAGCATTAAATATCTTTCGTGGCAAGTATTTTCACCTTCAAAAGACCAAGGAATAAATTTGGAAGTTTACTGATTAAATGATTAAATGATTGATTAGCTACCTCCAGTTTACTCACATTTAACAAAAGAAAAAAAAATTAAAATTGTTTGTTTGGTTAAGCTGGTTGTTCTCTATAGTTATGAAATATGGGGAAGATACATGGCAATGTGCAGATGGAGACAACTAGAAAGAATTCAAAAGCAATTAATTACTAGCAATCTCAAAGTTAAAGCTACAGTCTCGTATGAAGTTCTTGTACTTTTCACTTTTAGCTGAAACAAGTACTTTTCTGTTGGAGGTCCTCCAACGATAACTAAAACTTGGATGAAGCAAAATAAAAAGTGGTTGAGTAAGTGGAATATCAAGTTGCATAAATGTCCTAACACCAAGGAAGAAATAAAAAAGTTCGTGAATGAAAAATTTAGGACTACCAGACCAATCAAAAGGAAAAACAAGATTGTTAGTTGCAGAACTGAGGATGGGTTCACATCACCTTAGATGTGAGAGTAGGGTACCCAAGGAAGTTTGGGAGGAGAGAACTTGCATATACTGCAATAAGGATGCAGTGGTGGAATGTTCAGTCGTCAGTATGAAAACAACTTAAAGCTAGACAACATGCACCAGCTATTTGACATGGATAAGATCAACCAGATTGCTAGTCTTCTAGTCAAAATTCACAGCAGAAGATCCGACATTGAAAAGAGTGTGAAGATGAGTTAGGATTGTTATTCTCTTGATCTCTTAGGTTGTTCAGTCTAGTGGAAGTCATTAAAATCAATCATTCATTCATTAAAAATCTCAATATGAATTAGAAAACCCAACAAGATGTTTTGGTTCCATGAAGATCACTGTGTTGACATTGTCAATTACAATTTCCTAGTTCTCCATTCTCCATTGAAGTCTCATTCCTCTATTTTTCTCGGATATTGCTTTGATCTTTCCCTTTTGTATGTAAAGTCAGGCACCTTGTATGCATATTAAGGAATTTTCATCTCTTCAATCCAACGCTGATGTCAAGCAAACTAAGCAGCAATAGAAGACAATGGATTCAGAATTGCCTACACCACGGTAAGGATAAAGTTAGAAAATCATTTCTCTTCTGCAAAGTATGGTTGATTTCTCTACATTTTCTTGTG
Organism: Picea glauca; assembly: GCA_000966675.3. NCBI lineage: Eukaryota > Viridiplantae > Streptophyta > Pinopsida > Pinales > Pinaceae > Picea > Picea glauca. Next base: position 104,002 of record JZKD02S1674718.1, read on the forward strand.
TGAAAATTAGGAATTATTGTGTCTCAATTTTGAATGTATTGGTAGTTGAGAATTGAATTTCTGTAGTTTTTTTAAAGCGGGTTTGGGAGAAATTTTGGAAATTTGTAAGGTTAAAATAGTGTTTTCTTTGAGGTTTGATGGGATTATGTTGAGACAATTTTTTGAGCGAAAGTTTTTTCTTTTCTGATGTGAAATTTGATGGCTTTTGATTCAGAATCTTCTTAAATTCTTCTCCTGATTCAAAATCCTCCGAGATGCAACTAGCTAAGGTAATGCTTCATTCCTTTTTAAAACAAAATTTGCAATCTAATGCTTCATTTTGTTTTAAAATAAAATTTGCAATCCAATGAACTGTTAGTCTTTAGTGTGAAGGTTGTTTGTTCTGATCTGACTTTCTCGAGCCTCTCTGTAATGAGCAAAGTATATTAAAATATGAAAGAGTTTTTGAATCATATGAATTTAGTTATGGAGCTCTTTAACTCAATTGTGAGTTTGAGGCATGAAGCCATAACTCGATTGTGTGTTCGAGTCATTTCATAGGAGAGTGGGATAAACAACACTCAAATTGTCTCATTTTTCTTAAAAATTTAGTTGGAATTCTTAGTTGGATGCAAAACTGTGATTTTAGTAATTACAAACTGCAATCTTAAACTAACAGTCAAGAAAACGAAGAGTTTGAGTGTTGTTTATCTTAAGTTGTTGTTTATTCCACATTCATGGGGTCTATTAGAATTGCAAATGCGGAAAACACAATTCACATGTGATAATTAACAATCACACAAATAAGAAACACAAGGATTTCACGTGGTTCACCCAAAGGTTGGGCTACGTCCACCAAGCATAGGCATCGGTTGTCTTATTATTCAGATCGTGGAGATTACAACAAACTTGCAAGTTCTCTCATTCCTCTCACTTTGTCGTATCTGCCTCTACGGGCTTACATGAATTTATATACATTTACACAAGAAATTGATTCTTAAATGCACTCATATACATATTCTAACTTGGTCTATTTTAGTTGCAACCAACACAGAATAATAGGATCCAAATCCATCCTTGGAGGAATTTGTTGTCACCAAATCCCAACAATCTCCACCTTGAAAACAATTAACTTGATACCTTGCTCTTTCCTTTTGTTCATCACCTTTTCTACAAGCCAAGAGGAGTCAAGCACCACTGCAATTTCTTTAATAAAACTAGTTTCATGATCTCGCCTGTGTGACTTGCATGAGTTTAGATTTCTTGAGGGGTCACTCCACCTCCAACATTTATTCCACAATTGTGTTGTGAGACATATTTAGTGATAGATCTCCTTCTATCCAAGACACTTGTAAAATATACATTGCAATTATCACAGACTATCTCAGTGTAACCATTATAGGTGACATTTGTGCTTCTCAAACGTTGAAGCACCCATTTCACTACAACACCTGAATCTGTCACGTATCTGACAACATCATTAGCATGTGAAACATTTGGTCTTAACCATTTCATCACATACAACAGAACTCCTACTGAACTTACACGAGACATAACCTTTTCTTCTTTATAGACACTACCTATGCTTGAAGAAAACTTATAATGGAAAGCAAGAGGGATAAAAACTGGTTTTACAATGTTCATACAGAAATCCAACCATAGCTTACCATTACCATCTCTGTATACTTCCATTCCCATAATTTGTTGTGTTGCTCCTTGATCCCTCATCTAAATTGTCATGTCCACTTGAGTCATTTTCTTACTAATTGTATCCATGCTTTGGCTTGCATCGAGCATATCATCAACAAATAACATCAAGACTGTGAATGTACTATAAACTGTATAGTCATTCATACCCTTTGAAAAATTCTGACTCACTATGAAGGATTCAAACCTCTTGTATATTTTCATGGGTACCAATAGGCCATACAATGAATTATCTAGCATGCAAACAAATTTACCGTTGTGATCTTGAATCAACCCTTTTGGTTGTGCCATACATACTATATCTCTGTCAATGATGACCTTGTGAGAAGTAGGATCCCACACACAACATCCCTTTATACCACCATCATAACTTGCAGAGATATAAAACAAGCAGGAATTCAGAAACAAAGATTTTAACTCTGGAAATTATTTACCGCTTACCAGTACTTGCAATTCTTTCTTTCTCTTACGACCTTGATGCTTCTGCCATAAACAAGAAGATACATCTGTCACTTCAGATGCTACTTCAGTACTCCCTTCCAGCTTATAAAAGTTATCGGCCTTTGTTGCCTTCATCACTACTAAACTACCTTTCGAAAATGTGAGTGCTCCACCTTGACCTGTATACTTATATCTACAAGAATCCAACACTCCCAATGAAATAAAATTTGATTTAATCTCAGGTACATATCTAACATCCATTAATTCCCTAAAAATACCATCGAACATCTTGATTCTAATACTGCTAACCTCAACAGTTTTACATGGAACACCAATTCCCATAAACACTACACCCTCATCAACATATTGGTAAGAAATGAACCAATTTCTGTGTAAGAACATGTGGTGGGAGGCACCTTAATTTAACTGTCATTCTTCTTGATATTGTAAATTACTAGAAACGGATAAAACTTGATCAGTCATACCTAAATTTGTTACAACCAAATTTGCTTCCTTCGTAGAGTTTCCCTCAGATTCCTTTCTTTTCCAGCAATCTTTCTTGAGATGTCATGTTTTGCCACAGTGCTATCATTTTGATTTACCCTTTCTGTGTATTGACTTAGATCGAGAAAAAATTCTCTCATTCTGCTCTTTAGTTCGACCTCTGACCAACATCGCCTCTGAAGTTGAGGTTTCTTGACTAGATTTTCCCCTCATCTCCTCAGCCAACAAAGCTCCCACAACATAATCATAATCTAAAACATATATTGAGCTAAAGCTAGTAGAGGTGACTAGATTATCCCAAGACTCAGGCAACGAACGCAATAGTGTAATAGCCTTATCTTCATCTTTGAATTTAACTTCCATACTAGTCAATTGAACTATAAGGGTATTGAAGGTATTTAAATGGTCAACAACTTTTTTACCTTCTTTCATCCGTAAACTGTACAACCGTCCCTTCAAGTAGATTCTACTCATCAAGGATTTCGTCATATATAGACTTTCCAACTTGCTCCATAAGCTTAATGTTGTATCCTCTCCTACGATATTAAACATAACATCATCTGCCAGACATAAACGAATGGTACTAAGAGATTTTGCATCCAGATCTTCCCATTCCTCATTCGCCATGGTTGTTGGTTTCTTTGACTTGCCTGCCAATGCTTTTTGCAACCCTTGTTGCACCAGTAAATCCTGCATCTTGAGCTTCCAGATCTCAAAGTTGCTTTTACCGCTGAACTTTTCAACTTAAAACTTCGAACTCTGCATCTTAGCCATTGACACAAAATCTCCTAATACCCATTGCTTATAAAATCCTTTTAAATGTGAAGGAATAATAGTATTAACCCATAATGTTTAATAAAAAGTTTAATTAAAACATCCTTTTACCACCCTCACCTTTTATTTAAAAATAAAATTAACCTTTTTAATTCACTTTATACCTTTTACATACTATATTCCTAATATAGTAAACCTTTTAAAATTCATACACTCCTCCACCCTTTTATGCATACAATATAATATTATAAAATATAAAGCATAACTTTCAAAAGAGTCGCACCATGCCTTAAATTCCAAAAAACCATGTGAATTTTTTTTATGAAGGATTCATCGCACCTCCCGAAGTGAGTGCCTTGCGACGTGCTTCAAAGGGTCGTCGCACCTCCAACTACAACCAAGTTGCGACAATGTATGGTGGTTGTTGCTCCTCCCGATACAACTAGGGTGCGATGTGCTTAGGAATTTTCGAGGAACGAAAGGTTAGTCTATAGAATGTCGTACCTTCTAAGAGGAGGCCCCTACGATGATGTGGAAATCGACGCACTGTACACAGGTTTCACTCATGCGGCTTCTCCGAGAATTTGACGCCCTCGACACCCTCTCCTCCAACCAGCTCTGATACCACTTGTTAGAATTACAAATGCGGAAAACAAAATTCATATATGATAATTA
>JZKD02S1674718.1:108131-124991 GCA_000966675.3 Picea glauca
CGCTAAACTTCAACAGGGTAATCTTTTCTTGATCTGCGTGAACTACACGTATCCCTTTCGGGAGGTATGCAGTGACCAAAGCGTACTCAAATTCTATGGGCACACTGTCTCGATTATTTCACGTGGTTCACCCAAACGTTGGGTTACGCCCACCAAGCATAGGCATCGGTTGTATTATTATTCATATTATGGAGATTACAACAGACTTGCAAGTTCTCTCATTCCTCTCACTCTGTCGTATCTGCCTCTATGGGCTTACATGAATTTATATACATTTACATAACTAATTCTTAAATGCACTCCTATCCATATTCTAACTTGGTCTATTTTAGTTGCAACCAACACAGAATAATAGGATCCAAATCCACCCTTGGAGGAATTCATTGTCACCAAACCCCAATAGGGTCGACTACCCAACACTAAGATCCCACATTCATGGCCTCGACTACCCAACATTAAGTCACCCCTATCCACCAGAATCAAGGTGATGAAAAATTGCCCAAATAACAATTTCAGTTGTTCAAATTGCAATGCATCTAGGTTGGGGGCTCTAAATCTAACCAACTGCTCAAAATTGCAATTTTAACAACCAAATTTATATAATTTCTTAATCTACCCAAATGTTAAATGCTCAAAATTGCATTTTAAACCACTTAAACTTAGATAGGCTCTAAATCTACCCAGATACTCAAAATTGCAATTTAAACTGTCATTTCAACAAATTTTCATCCAACAAATATATAGCGATGCTCAAAATTGCAATTTGAACAACTGAAACTTAAATAAGCTCTTAATCTACCCAGATACTCAAAACTGCATTTTAAACAACTAAAACTTAAATAAACTCTTAATCTACCCAAATACTCAAAATTACAATTTAATCTGACATTTGAACAATTTTTCACCCAATATATACATAGCTATAGTGTTGGGTAATATATACATAGCTATAGTGTTGGGTAGTGGATGCCACATCAAACATAGTTAAGTTGACTTTCCTATCATATCTGTCCCCCTAACATACAAGATTAAGTTATTGGTTTATGTGGCTAGTTTTAATTTTACTTATTCTTCTTGGGAGCATCCTAAATTATTCAAAATCCTAAAAAATGGGTCATTGGAATTAATGTTTATGGGACATGGACGATCTTTTAATAACTTTTCTTCTTTTATGTGAGCACCACATCATTTAGATGAGTGTTAAGTTAAACAATGCAAAATTATGAGTTCAGGTAAGTATCACTCAATGTAATGAGGGCAAGCTTTAAGCACAAACAAACTTGCTATAGATGTCTACCCTTGCCCTTGGAATCTCTATGTAACTGGATTTTTACAGAATCAAAATTAAATATATTTATTTGATTAGTTCCTAATGAAATTTAAGTATATTTATTTGACTAGTTGTAAAGATAATATGTGTTATATGGTAGCTATTTTATTTAAATAATACATTTATATATGGTGTTGTATGGTAGCTATTTTGTTCAAATAATAAGAATATAATTATTTTAATGAATTGTTTTATGTTACTCTATATTTATTTTATTGAAATAATTTCAAAAATGATATTTCATATAAAAGATTTTATTATTTATGTTTTATAGTTATTAAATTTTTTAAAATTTGATATTAGATTATAATATAACATTATCTTTTATCTATATTTTGTATTGTCATATAACATTTTCTAAATTTGTGTTTTTGAAATTTGTTTCTGAATTTGTCATTTTAATAAGTTGTTTTAGATTACTATACACCACTAACATAATCTCAAAAATGATATTTTATATGAAAGAATTTATTATTTATGATAAGTAAATTTATTTAAATTTGACATTAAATTATGATATAATATTTTTTTTACTTAACATAATCCCAAAAATGATATTTCATATAAAAGAGAGTATTATTTATAGTAAGCAAATTTATTTAAATTTGACATTAAATTATGATATAGTATTGTTTTTACCTATATTTCTAAGTCTAATATGCTTTTCTTGTTTCCACTTAAAAAACCTTGTGTTAATATTTCATTTAAGAAATGAAATAAATATTTTCTAGCTTTTCTGTAAAGTTGGAAGGGATAAATTTGCAGACTGTTTAAATGAAAAAGATGGACCTTTTTCCAATGAAGTTGTTTCTTTTGTTTTTGTGATGTTGTTTTCTTTCATTTGATTAATAGCATGGAGGCTTTTAATGTATGATGGTTAAGATGTAATTTTCTTTTATCTGTTTTAGTACGGAGGTTGTAATGCATGATGGTTAAGCCATAAATTTGTTGGATTAAAGTTTTTCCATATGGAGGCTGTAATGCATGATGGTTAAGCCATAAATTCGTTGGATTAAAGTTTTCAATTTTGTTGGATTAAAGTTTTCACCTATGGAGACTGTAATGCATGATGGTTAAGCCATAAATTTGTTGGATTAAAGTTTTTTTAGTGGGGATCTGTTGAATATTTTTTTTATAATTTGTTTAATAGTATAATGCAAGATGGTTGTAGGAGATGTGATTTTTTTTAATTGTTTAATAATATGGATGTGTAATGCAATTGTTAAGGCATAAATGTATTTTGTTAAAGTTTTTAAGTGGAGATATATTGCAATTAGGATTTGTTATATATATATATATATATATATATANTTTTTTTTTTTTTATTTTTTATTTTTTCTTTGTTTTTAAGAACTAATGTTAGGAGAGTTAGTTTTGTTTTATGAATTTGTTTTAAAAAAATTTAGATATCGAGTTTTTTTTCTTGAGAATTGACACAATTGAGTATTGAAAATTATGTTTGATTTGGAATGGATCATTATATGATTTGGTATTTATTTTGGTATTTTATGGGTGGAAAAATTGGAGTTATTGTCTTGTAGATCCCATTTTATGGGCAAGTCTCACTTTGGTGATTTGAGGTCCAAAACCTTTGGAGTCCATTTGAGGCCTTAAACATTGGTTTTTGGAGTCAAAACTTTGCAAGCTTAACTCTCAACCTCCCAACATTGTTATACACTTTGAGAGCTTTCCTACGACACAAAGATCACCTCAATCAAAGTTCATATGTGGAAGTTATGCCTCTCACAAGTTGACCTATCTTGTTGACTATCTTGACCACCATGGTAATAAGTGGATGATGTGTCATCTTCCATTACTCACACATGTGGAATTTCAAGAAGATTCTAGAGAGTCCAAAACCTTAACATTAATTCAGTGTTGAGGCATGCAAAACTCTAACCCTAGACAACGATCAAGGTATGTTAAATATTGGGCTACTAGGAAAGAATAGGGTTCCATTCTTATCATTTGGGGTATTGTTCCATATGAGAGTAGAGCATTGGGAGTGGAACATTGAAGTAACAAAGGAAGTATAATATTCTATAGCAACCATACTGGCCACAATGTCTATGGCAACTCCATATTGAGGATCACTTTCTTTGTATTTGCATTTCATAACTGCCAAGAAAAGCGTAAAGCATAGGACTCACCTTTTGACTAGGTTTTTTTTTTCTGTATTGGATTTTCCCAAGGTACATCTTGTGTTCATTGAGTGGATGATGTGTTATGTGTTTTTTTTCTTCTTTTTTAGTTTCAGTTTATTCAGTATTTAATACATTAAGATAGTAACATTAAATATAGAATATAAAGAAAGACACAATATCATAAGAGCTTTCATAATATTGTAAGATTTGTTGTCACAGACTATTCCAGTGGAATATCCATGACAATTTGTAGATCAATGTTGATGAAAAAATCAATAGTTATTTTTATCCATCTTTACATTTATGTTTATTTTCTGTGTATAAAATACAAAACAAGGTTAAAGCCTAAATTTATGCCTCAACCTCTAGACGAAATTTTGGTGAAAACTAGTGATATTTGGTTGCCCAAACCACTATATTTTGTAGATAAACATGTGGATTATGTTCATCCTTTATTGTCAAATATAAGATTGCAATTGCTACAATCCCAACATAAGAAAAAATGATGAAATAACTAATCAATTTATTGTCCCGTTGATAAGTAATTGATGGTTAAATTAATTGATAATTACTTTAAGTAACTAATTGATAGTTATTTTGTCCATTGGATGTAGCTTGGGTGGTTGGGAGGAATGGTTGTTACCCTCCCCATCCAGGTTCAATTCCTTGTAAGTGACATGTGATGCCCTTAAATGGGTCTATATGATGCTCTTGTAGCGATTATAGGAAAAAAAACTAACCCTAGACAACGATCAAGGTATGTTAAATATTGGGTTACCAGGAAATAATAGGGTTTGTTAGTGCAATTATATGTTTAATATATTGTCAATCATTAATATGTCAACCAAGTTTTGTAATCAATAGAGTTGATACAATATATGTGTTGATAACATATGATGTACTTATGTCTAATGAGTATCACAAGAATTAAAACACATCAAACACACACTCTGTTTTACAATCCTTAATCTATGTTTTACACATTGTTCATAAGTTAAAGAACATGATTCAAAGAAAAGGATATAACTAACATGCACTCCAAAGACTCTTTACAAGTAACAAGACTATCCATTTATTGGTCCATGAAGGTGAAAGATGGATTCTGACCTCATTCCCTGTCACAATTCCATTCAATAACAACTTGCAAACAATTCCTATCTAGTTCTGCACACTCTTCAAATCAATGATATTTTGGAAAGGAATCAATGCAATATAACAACTCTGAAAAGTTATTTCGTTCCTACACAGGAGACAAATTTTTAATGAGATGTTCCATTTGTTGGCTCATGCAATGTGAAATATGGAATCTCCAACCGTGCATGTACTGTCACACCTTGCAAGATAGAAGCTAACATTAAAGAAATCAACTCAGAAAATAAATGATCACACACATAAATCATAAACAAGTACATAGTTGCCATTATCCTATGTTGTAACTCACAATTTACTCATATCAAACATTCTACTAAATCAAGCCAGAGATTGAATTATACTAAGAATGATATAACCAAAGTACAAGACTATTCCACACACACACACTTACAATGATTAGATTCACACTACAATTACAACAAGATTTCCAAGTTGGATCGTTGGGCCATTTCCATGCCAACAAGGAAGCTTGAAGAAAACTCACAGAACGATGAACTTCACCAAACACAAACTCATTGAACTTCAATTCGTATTATTTCCTCAACAAAATAGGTTTACAAAAAGAGTTTGTTCAAAGATTAAAATCACAACATAACAGTAATTCCCTACTACTTCAATCATCTATAAGTCCCTCTTTAAAGAGAAACGACCGATACAATCAATATTGAAGATAATGTTAAATGATTGTACTAATTTGTGATTGATCAATAAATAATTTTACATGGAAGTGGCTTCATCCTCATGACACGAAGTGCATGAGGATGAAGCATATCATGAAATCCAAAATAGAAAATGCACTAACCAACTGCTTCCTTGGACCCATCGAAGATGATCTGTTCAATTACTCAAGTCTTCATATGCAGAAACACGTACCAGATGAGCACAGGTGGAAAATAGATACTAGTATCGGATAAGCACAGAAAAATAAACAATGGTACTGGATGAGCATAGGTACCGGGTGAATATAGGTACCAGATGAACACAGGTACCAGATGGCTAGGAGATTTGTCATAAAATTCTTCCTGAACTGGGATTTTAATAGCAAGGTAATTAGAGAACTTAAGAATTAATTATTCAATTCTAACCATTAATAAACCACGGAAATCACGACTAAATGTATATTACCTCATGTACATGTAAAAGTAGCTAAAGGATGTGACAATGAGGAAAATAGGTAGATGGTTCATGCATCTATGGAAAATTTGGTCAAGATAAAAGACAAAATGGGGTAACTGGAGATATCAAAAGGGAGACCCAACATTTCCCCCATGCCCAAGTTGTTGCATGTCCTCATGCAAAATTATCAAAACTGGATCTCTATAATCTCAAAACTGAGACTATATTCTATCATGACTGAACATCAGTTGCCAGGTTCTAAAATATTGAAACCTAAAGCTTCATTCTTAAGATCCTTTTTTATTACTCTTTTGTATTGTTTCAGACACAAAACTTTATTAAGTTTAGGAGAGACCTCTTATTTTTCATCATGTAACCTCCAATTATGATCCTTAAGTTGTTTATTCTCTTTCTTGATATGTCTATCTAGAACTTGATACTCCACAACCTCATGCTTCAATTCTTCATTTTGTTTTTGGAGTTGTTCAATCTTGAGCATCATCTACTATTTATTCAAAATACTAGAGGGTTCAGGTTCTACCTTCTCTTTATCCTCCCTTCTAGCTTGACATTTAACCAACAAATCTTTCAAAATCTATGTCACCAGTTTCTCTATTTCACTAATTGTCTCAATGTACCCACCTTATACTTCTAGTGAATCTGGAATATCAATTGGTTCTTCTGAAAAAGAAGGTATATAAGGAGTTATCATTTTCTCGAACATGCTCCTAGTGGTTCGATGCATTGATCTTGATGCTCCATCAATTCCATTGACAGGAGTTGTAATTTCGTCCTCAAATAATCGTCTTTTTTTCTTTTTCATGGACTTAGATGTAGACACCAAACTTTGTTTTTACTTTGCAATGTCTTCTTTACTTCTAAAAGGTTGTGCCATACTACTCTTCTCAAGAGTCATGGACCTATTCTTACCCTTAATATTTAACTCAGGAGTTTCCTTAAGCTCTGCATTCTTCTCCTGATGTAACCCAACAACTCCTTCCTAAGCATTGATTGTAACTTCCCCTGTATCATTGTTAGACTTATCTTTCTTCTTATTTTCACTGTTCTTTGTCTTGCTTTTAGTAGGCAAGTCTATACAAGGTTCCTTGATTCTTGTTTATCATTTAACCCTCAGTTCAGGAGTTTCCTCTAATTTTATTATCTTACCCTTATCCAACTTATTGACAGATTTAGGAGAACTAGGGCCAACATTATCTGCTCCACCACTTGGCTTCTTCCTCTTGCTTTTACCACTTCTAGCCTTCTTACCAAATTCCTTACTACACTCTCATGTTGCATCCTTTCCCATAGACTTGGAAACATCTTCTTGGGAAAAATTTTGTGTGACGAGTTTCTTCCAACTGTTTCTCTTCTTTCTCAACTCATGTACAACCAGTAGTTTCATTAATCCATGATGGTATGTACTTATTTCAGGCTTCTTGGAGACATACTTAACTCTTCTTTCCATTTTACTCAAAATCATCCATAGAAAATGCGGAAAATCAATCTATGGTCCACCCTCAAAATGTAGAAGCAACCTTAAATGACAGATAAAAGTGACGACATACCTCCCTTCACAAGTCAAGAACCTCTGCAAGCTAACGAGCAAGGTCCAATACTCACGTTTGATCCAGCTTCTAGGAATGCCTTTGGTCTAATTAGGGTCTAAGTGTTCTGGCATCAATAATTTATGACAAAGTCTCTTATCAATGGCCACACCCTTGAAGTGTTTTTCTCCTGCAAAAAGTAGGCTAGTAACCTCTGCTATGGTGGCCTCAGTTACTAATCCAGGTGGATATTGGTGGCCACCCACCTATTCCAACCGGCTCATCTAGACAATTCTTAGTTCAACATGTTTCTCTATAATGATGACATTTTTTTGTAATTATGGGTTTTGCACTTTCAGGGCTGTCCTGAAGCCCTAAACAACATCAAGTTGGATATTGGTGGTCTCCCACCTATTCCAACTAGCTTATTTTGGAATTTTTCATATCAATACATATTTTTGTACTTCCAGTGCCGTTTTGGGGCCATAAACAGTTTATTTTGGCTTGCCATAGTCAAACTATAGACGAAGTTAGAGTTTGACAATATAATGTGTAGTTCTCGAAAATACCTTTCCAACAGGCTATCACACACCTAAAACAGAGGTCGTATGAAAACGTTACGACCCCGGGAAGTTTAGGTAACAAATTACCCATCGGGGCCCACATAACTTTTGGTGTTTCATCTCCTAGGGTTAGGTTTTTTGGATGTCTAGGGTTTTGGAATTCATGAATAATGTTAAAAATGCCTCTGGAGCCTCATTGTAATCATTCTTCTCAGACGGATGCGTGTAGGTGCATAGCAACCACATCTCTTCTCAGAGATAGCTACCACCATTCGAGCAAGTTGTTTCAGTTCTGCAGTTTTACAGTTTCAACCTATTTTATTTATTCAATAAAAGTTATTTTTCATTGGATATATGTTTTTGTTCTTCGTATCTCTGTGTTATGATATTCAATCCGTTATTCATTTAATTCCCCTCATAAATATGGATCATTATTATCAGAGTGGTCTACTCTTCATTTGTTTTTCTGTGTGCATCTACCTGACAAGATCTAGGTACAAGAAGTTGGGACTCGAACTTGTCGAGCCTTTGCAAGATCGTTCATGTTGAACCCAACCAAAACTCATTTGGGATGAGAAGAAAGATGATGGAGTAGGAGATCATTTTAAAATGTTTCTCAAGGAATCCCTTGTGCGACAAAGGAACAAGATGATGGACAACTTTGCACAGATCCTTCGAAGGCTGCCCACAGGAGACGCATCTTCATCAAGCGACCATGGAACCCCCTTTAAGGTACAAGTAAATTTTGATATTCCATTATTTGAAGGACGAATAGATGCATATGTTGTAGATAAATGGTTGAATTTGCACAAAGGGTATTTTTCGGTCCACAATTTTTCCGATAGGGAAAATATTACCTTTTCACTCCTCAAGGCCATCCCCCATGTTAAGGACTGGTGGGATATGTACTATGATAAAAGATACAAAAAGGAATATACAATATTTGTGGTCACCCCCACCCGGGATTCCTTCAAGGATGCCATTAAATAATAGTACTACCCTGTTGGAAGCTACAAGGACCAGTACACAAGATGGACCATGCAGTGTCAAGAAAGGGACCAGACAATTTTTTATACTATGTGCACCAAATTGGGTATCAAATACTTTGAACAACATATGGTGCTAAAATACAATGGTTTTCTGCACAGATAAATTCAAACATAAATGGAATTTCTGGACATCGCATCATTAGGTGAGGCTTATAGATATGTTGTCAATATCGAGAAGAAATTTAAGCAAAAGAGGCGAGATTTTGGATCTGCAAATTTTTCATATCTGAAGAAAGGAAAAGGCGTTCCCAACCCACCAAAAAATGGACAGAGAAAAGATGGTCACTCTCAAGACAACTAGTCCAAGACGCAACCTAATAATTCTAATGAGAAGTCGAAGAAGGACATGATAAAGTGGTGTGAATACCATAAAATCCATTGGTACAACACCGAAGAATGTCGCTCCAAGAAGTCACTGGTGGCTGAGCTGAAAGCTTCTGATTTAGAGGCATATTCTGACTCTGAATCAAATCTAGAAAGTGGGAAGCGAATCATCGATGTCGAACCCAGTGCAATTTCTCTACCACCAAAGTCCAACTAAGCGAACCAAAATAAATAGAGGAAGGGGAACGCCTCTTTCACTCACATATGTGGGTAAAGGAGAATCCACTGCATTTCATTGTCGATAACACCAGTCAAAAGAACTTGATCTCAATAGAGGTTGTCAAGCGGTTGGACCTGTCTATAACACCACACCTACAACCCTACATCATCGGTTGGCTTCGCCAAGGACAAGATCTCCACGTCAGCCAACAATGTCGTATTCCCTACAACATCAATCCCTTCAAAGATGAGATATTGTGTGATAATTCTCCCCTTGAAGTTTGTGATGTTCTTTCAGGCCAACCATATTTGTGGAAGCGACATGGTGTGTATGAGTCTACACCCCGTAGTATTAATATTAGTTTGGGTAGACAATTGTACAGGATACTAGAGGTAGTGGCGCCTACCACTATTTCTTTAATCTCTGCTAAGCAATGCAATAAGGTCATTTGACAGAGCAGGAATTTCGTCTTCTTTGTGATCTGTGCTCACAATAAGTAGAAGGTCATCGCCACATCCATGACCTCTACACATATCCTCTCTTTGCAATAGAAGAAAGTGAACAGGATCGTGGAAGAGTACAAAGACATCTTCTCCTCACCCACCAGGGTACCGATGCATTGCCAAGTCAAGCATGCAATTGATCTAACCCCTGGTGCACCACTACCTAATGGACCAATACATCATTGTTGGCTGATGAAAAGATGAAATCAAGCACCAAATCCAAGAGCTGCTTCAAAAGGGGCACATCTGACACAACTCCTCCCCTTGTCGAAGCCTAATTGTGTTGGTGCAGAAGAAAGACAGGGCATGGAGACTTTGCATTGATTACAGAGCATTAAAAAAAATCATAGTTAGGAACCGGTACCCAATTCCTCGAGTTGATGACCTTCTTGACCAACTCAATGGGGAAAAGTTCTTCAGCAATATTGACCTAAAGTCTAGCTACCACCAGGTTCCCATTGAACCAACTGATGTATGGAAGACAACTTTAAAATATAAAGAAGGTATCTTCGAATGGCTGGTCACACCCTTTGGCTTAACAAATTCACCAACAACTTTCATGAAATTGATGGATGATGTATTGAGACCCTTCACCAAAACATTTCATGAAATTGATGGATGATGTATTGAGACCCTTCACCAACTCTTTTGTGGTGGTATATCTAGATGAAATCCTCATCTTCAACAGAACTTGTGAGGAGCACATGCAGCATATTTAGCAGGTTTTGGGCACTCTACGACAATACAAGCTATATGCCAACTTGGAAAAATGATCCTTTGGAATTAACATGGTCCAATACTTGGGATACATTGTTGATGAGAATGGGGTACATGTGGATCCATCTAAGATCCAAGTCATTCATGATTGTCCAGGCCCGACCACACTAATCGAGCTTCGGAGCTTATTGGGACTTACCAACTTCTACCGAAGGTTTGTGTTAGGATTCTATCATATTTCATGGGCCCTCAGCCAAGTAACCAAGGGCGATGGCAAGGAAAATTCCGCATGGGGGTAGGCATAACAACAAACATTTGATGATCCCAAGCATCACTTGTGCTCAGCTCCAGTACTCTCCTTACCTAATCTGCAACAACCATTCGATATTAAGACTGATGGCTTCGACTATCTTGTAGGCACAGTTCTCATTCAACATGGTGATCTAGTAGCATACCATAGTGAAACACTCTAAGATATTGTCTGGAAATATCCCACCTATGACAAAGAAATTTATTCCATTGTGCATGCCTATCGTCAATGGAAACATTACATTCTGGGAAAGGAGAGAATCATCCACACCAATCAAAAGCCTTTGCAGTTCATACAGACACATGGGAAGTTTCAGAACGACTGCCATCAAAAGTGGTCCACATACCTATAACAGTTCCATCTCAAAATCAATTATAAATCAGGGAGCACAAATCATGTCGTTGATTGCCTCAGTCTCCCTCCCATTGTTGCACTTACCACAATGCTCCATTCTTATGGGCATGAGACATATGAGTGACCCCAACTTTATCAACGTGACACTGACTTCGCCACCACCTATCAGATCTTGGGTATAGTAGCTAATGTCATTGATTTTCACATCCAGGATGGATTGTTATACCATCTAGTCCACCTTTGTGTTCCCACAAGCGAGCATGAAAAGATGATTTGGGAGGCTCACTACAATCAGATGGAAAGACATTTTTGCGTTGAGAAAATTGTGGTCGTTCTACAAAAACATTTTTATTGGCCAAAACTTCGATAAGATGTCAGCAAGTATATCACATCTTGCATTGTTTGTGCCATTGCCAAGCCAACCATCAAGAAGCAAGGATTATACACCCTTATTCATATTCCTGAGAGGCCTTGGGAATCCATCTCGATGGAATACATGTCTAGCTTTCTGTCTACTAAGCACGACAATGATTGTGTATTTGTGGTGGTTGAACAATTTTTGAAGATGGCCATTTTCACAGCCTGCAAGAAGAGAATCACAACGACATATACTGCTAAGCTCTTGTTCGAATAGGTGTGGGTCCATTTTAGGATACCGTAGACCATCACCTCAAATTTGGACAATATGTTCCTCATCAAATTTTGGTTGAGTCTCCGATCACTTTTGGACACCAAGCTCACTAAATCCACTGCTTTCCACCCCCAAACGAATGGCTAGACAAAGTTTGTCAATCGGATGATTGTGGACATCCTACACATGTAGAACTCTAAACATTTGCGTACATGAGATTAGAGTCTTCCCTATGTTCAACACATCTACAACATGGCTCTCCATGTATCCACCGACCATACTCCATTTCATGTGGGGTTGGGATTCCAACCCTTGGGTCCCATTGATGTTGCACTACCTCTTGCAACCACAGAGGAAGAATCTTCCCATGTTCAGTATGAGGCTGACAAAGCCACTAGATTCATTGAGTGGATTCAACACATCTGCCAACAGGTCCATGATATTTTGCAGAAAGCCAATGCTAAGTACAAGTAGCACCATGATAAACACCAGGTACTCCACCAGTTTCAGGTAGGAGACAAGGCATGGTTACATTTGCAGAAAGAGTGCCTTACAGGGCCCCATAAGAAGCTCTTATCACTTCATTATGGGCCTTAAAATATCACCAAGGCTATGGGTAGAAATTATTTTGAGCTCAACACTCCACTCTTCCTTGGGTTGTACCCACTGTTCTATGTGGACCTCCTTCAGCCATATTTTCCACCATTATTAGACACCTTGGAGATCATAGAACAATTGACACCACTAGAGCTCAACCCTGACTGCATGGAACATGCATCCACTTATCAGATAGTGGACACACAGGTCAAGGGCACTCGCCAGTAGAGGATCCATCTTTATTGGGTTGTCAAGGTCGAGCAGATCCTGCACCAAGGAAAGTGGCTCACCAGGGTCCAAATTCAGAAAAAGTTTCCTCACCTGATGGGGGCACTCAAAGAAATGGAGAGAATTTCTTCCTAAGGGGGGAGGATTGATCCAAGAGGATATTGGTGGCCACCCACCTATTCCAACTGGCTCATCTTGACAGTTTTTAGTTCATCACGTTTCTCTATAATGATGACATTTCTTTGTCATTGTGGGTTCTGCACTTCCAGGTTTGTCTTGAATCCCTAAACAACATCTAGGTGGATATTGGTGGCCACCCACCTATTCCAACTGGCTTATTTTGGAAGTTTTCATATCAATACATCTTTCTGTACTTCCAGGGCCGTTTTGGGACCCTAAACAATATTTTTTGTATTTCCATAGTCAAACTATAGACGTAGTTAGAGTTTGAAAACATAATGTGTAGTTCTCGAAAACACCTTTCCAACAGAATATCACATGCCTAAAACAGAGGTTGTATGCAAAAGTCATAACCCTAGGAAGTTGAGGTACCAACTTACCCATCAAGGCCCACATAACTTTTGGCGTTTCATCTCCTAGGGTTAGATTTTTGGATGTCTAGTGTGTTGGCATTCATGAGTAATGTTAAAAGGGCCTCTGAATCCTCACTGTAATCATTCTTCTCAGATGGATGTGCGTACCAGCTACATCTCTTCTTAGAGATAGCTACCACCATTTGAGTAAGTTGTTTTAGTTCTGCAGTTTTATAGTTTCAGTCTATTTTATTTATTCAATAGAATTTATTGTTCACTAGATATATGTTGTTGTTCTATGTATCTTTTTGTTACGGTATTCAATATTTTATTCATTTCATTTCGCTCATAAATCCATATCAGTGGTATCAGTGTTAAGGTTTAAGCTATTATTAGGTTTCTTTTTAATTTACTAGATAACCATAGCATAGGTAGGATCATTGAGAAAAACAAAATCACAAGATACACAGTATTTATCCTGGGAAACCCTCATGGGGGAGAAAACCCAACAAAACTTCCTTGATATAGATAGCCAATACAATGCAAATAAAATAAACCAAAACACTAGAGAATATCCAACACTAAGAAATGCACCTCTCTCTTCCTTCTTCTCCCAATTGCAACTACCAAAATTACTCATTGGATGAGAGAATGAGTGAGCGAGATAATGAGGTGCTTGCTTCCTTTATTTATACAAACTGGCAGGTGATGAAAA
This sequence comes from Picea glauca, assembly GCA_000966675.3. Classification (NCBI taxonomy): domain Eukaryota; kingdom Viridiplantae; phylum Streptophyta; class Pinopsida; order Pinales; family Pinaceae; genus Picea; species Picea glauca. Next base: position 122,165 of record JZKD02S1674718.1, read on the forward strand.
TGTTTCTCTTCACTAGGTAGGGTCAACTTGTCTTCTTATTGGTTAAAACCACTTTAATTATCCTGGGGGCCGACTTCTCAATTTGCATATTATATTTATGGTTTGACCAATCTAAAAAAGGGGATTTAGTCAATTACAATGCCCGACATGATCAATCCACAAAAGGGGATTGATATAATGAATAATAACTCAATAATAAATAGAATAATCTTTGTAGTTACAATATTTCAACACTCCCCCTTAACAAGAAGGGTATTCTACAACATCATCAGGAGAGAGAGAGGGAAGCAACATCAACAACATCTGGAACACTGACTAGCATATCTATAAATCATCAGAAGTTTTTCTTCATCATCAATATCATCATGCATAGCAGGGAGATGGAATGGCATCATCATCATCTGCATCAACATGGATTAGTATAACACTAATACATCATCATCATCGATAAAATCACAAGGATGATACAACATAAACAACAACAACATCACAGCACAGAGGCTAGAGCATCATCAACATTAGCACTAGGCTAGAAATATTTAGCACGAAGTTGGCATCTCAACAACATCATCACGAAGCTGGAAATCATCAACACGAATTTGGCATCACAACAACAACAACATGAAGTTGGAAATATTCAACACAAGGCTGACATCACAACAACATTAGCACAGAGCTGGAAATCTTTAGCACAAGGTTGGCATCACCACTACTCCCCCTTTCGATGGAGGTACTTTTAGACTACACCAAGCTTATCTCGAAAGTGATAAAACTTTACACGAGACAGAGGCTTGGTCAACACATATACAACCTGTTCATCCATTCTAACATACTGGAGCTTTATGGCTCCTCTCTGCACCATATCACAGATGTAATGATATCGGATTTATATGTGTTTTGACTTGTCAAGGAACACATGGTTCTCTGTCATCTTTATGCAACTCTGGTTATCACATAGAATCATGGTTGCTTCCATCTCCAGATTGAATAGACCTATATACAACTTTCGAAGCCATATGGCTTCACAACTGGCGGAACATGCAAAAATGTACTTTGCTTATGCCATGCTAAGAGAAATACTTGATTTCTTCCTACTCTGCCATGAGATCATGGCTGACCTGAGACTGAAACAACATCCTGAAGTGCTCTTTCTATCAGAGACACTTCCAACCCAATCTGAATCGGTATAACTACTCATTCTAAAGTCATGATCTCCATTATAACTGAGACCAAAATCTAATGTATCCTTAAGGCACCTCATCACATGTTTTGTAGCAACTAGGCCAATATGTCTGGGCTCTACCAAAAATTGACTCAAGGTGTTCACAACAAAACATATATTTGGCCCGGTGTTCATCAGATACATCAACGATCCAATGATTTGTCTGTACAACGTAGCATCAATCAATTTTAACGAAGTGTCAACCAGGAGCTTCAACTTTGTTTCCATGGGTGTATTCATGGATTTTCACTCCAACATATCAAACCTCTTCAGTATTTCAACTGCATACTTCCCTTGGTTAAGGAATATCTTCTCTGGGCTCTGCCAGAGCTCTAGACCTAAGAAACTGTGCATTAGGCCAAGGTATTTCATCTCAAATTCTGCAACGAGCTTCTTCTTACAATCAGTGATGAGATTTTCTTCTCCATTTAGAAATAACTCATCCACAATCAACAATAATATAATAGGCTCATCAATCATAACCTTGAATTAAAGGTTAGAATCTTCTTTACTTTTGGTAAATCCCTAGCTCGTCAGGAAATTGTTAATTCTTCCATACCAAGCTCTAGGAGCTTGTTTCAATCTATACATAGCCTTCTTCAATCTGTATACATGATTCTTTATGTCTTCAACTTTAAACCCTTGAGTTTTTTCTATATATACTTCCTCTTCTATAACACCATTTAAGAAATTTGTTTTCACGTCCTTTTGGTGTAACTTCCATTTCATCTTAGTTGCAAGGGCTATGATGGTTATGATTAAAGTGTATCTGGCTACAAGAGAAATCGTCTCTTCATAGTCAATGCCTTCCTTTTGAAAAAATCCATGAGCAACAAACCTTTCTTTATATTTCTCAATAATTCCATCAACATCATGTTTTATCTTGTATAGCCATTTGGAAGATACCACATCCTTTCTCTTCGGTCTAGGAACTATTTCCCATACATCATTCTTTATAATGGATTGGTATTCTTTTGTCATGGCATCTGCCCATTCTTTCTTCTGAATGGATTCTTCAAAGCAAGTAGGATCCTTCTCTAAGATATCAAACATCAAATCCATATAAATGGAGAATGGCTTGGGTTTCTTGACTTGTCTCATGGTTCCTTCGGGGGCACCATACTTCTCTCCATCTTGAATATGTTCCCTTGCCCAGGATGGCTTTATCTTGTGGGAGATTTTCATCTGGGGAGGTTCTTGAGATTATATTATGTCACGATCTTCTAGAATATCCTCATCATGGGAAGTTATGATCCATATGGATATTGGTGGCCACCCACCTTTTCCAACTGACTGAAAATAGTTTTCTGACAATTTTGGCAATTTACTATTTTTAGCAGTTTTAACTTCCGGGGCCATTTTGAGGGCCTAAATGAATGTTTTTCGGGATCGATAGCCTCAATGATTTCCAAAGGAACAATTGATCCCCCAAAATGAATCTCCTAGATGATACCTTTCCAACGGGCTATCACATGCCTAAAATGGAGGTCGTATGCAAAAGTTACGACCTCGAGAAGTTGATGTACTAACTTACCCAAACAGGGCCCACATGACTTTTGGCACTTCATCTCCTAGGGTTAGGTTTTTGGATGTCTAGGGTTTTTG
>JZKD02S1674718.1:135717-195457 GCA_000966675.3 Picea glauca
GTCAATCATATTATTTTTCACATCCTATTCATGTACAACTCTAAGAATTTGCCTACATGGGATGAGAGTCTTCCCTATATTCAACATAGCTACAACAGATCTCTCCATAGCTCCATCAACTAGAGCCCATTTCAGGTGTGGCAGGGTTTCCAACCCTTGGGTCCCATTGATGTTTCTCTACCTCTTGCAACCACATAGGAATAATATTCCCATGTTCAGACTGAGGTTGAAAAAGCCACCAAATTCATTGAGTGGATTCATCACATCCACCAAAAGGTCCATGAGATTTTTCAGAAAGGTAATGCTAAGTACAAGCAGTGCCATTATCAACACCGACTACCACACCAATTTTAGGTGGGAGAAAAGGTCTGGTTACATTTGCAGAAAGAGTTCCTTACAGGGCCCCATAGGAAGATATTCCCACTTCACTATGGGCCTTACACTATCACCAAGGTTGTGGGTAGCAATGATTTTGAGCTCAACACTCCACCCTTCCCTGGCTTTCACCCAGTGTTCAATGTGGACCTCATTCGGCCATATTTTCCACCATTATTTTACACCTCAGAGTTCATAGAACAATTGACACCAACAGAGCTCAACCCTGACTGCATGGAACATGCATCCACTAATAATATAGTGGACACACAAGTCAAGGGCACTTGCCAGCAGAGGATCCAACTTCATCGAGTTGTCAAGGTTGGGCATCTCCTGCTTCAAGGAAAGTGGCTCACCCGGGGCCAAATTCAGCAGAAATTTCCTCACCTAGTGGGGGAACTCAATGTAATGGAGACCATTGCTTCCTAAGGGGGTAGAACTGATCCAGGTGGATATTGGTGGCCACCCACCTATTCCAATTGGCTCATCTTGACATATTTTAGTTCAACATGTTTCTTTGTAATGATGAAATTTCTTTGTAATTGTGGGTTCTTCACTTTTAGGGATGTCCTAAATCCCTACACAGCATCCAAGTGGATATTGGTGGCTGTCGACCTATTCCAACTGGCTTATTTTGGAATTTTTCATATTAGTACATCTTTTTGTACTTCCAGGGCCATTTCGGGTCCCTAAACAATGTTTTTTTGGCTTGTAATAGTCAAATTGTATATGAAGTTAGAGTTTGATGGCATAATGTGTATTTATCAAAAAGATCTTTCCAACGGGCTATCACATTCCTAAAACAAAGGTCGTATGCAAAAGTTACGACCCCAAGAAGTTGAGGTACCAACTTACCCATTAGGGCTCACATAACTTTTGGTGTTTCATCTCCAAGAGTTAGGTTTTTGGATTTCTGGGGTTTTTTCATTCACGAGTAATGTTAAAAAGGCCTCTAGAGACTCATTGTATTCATTATGCTCATTCGAATGCGTGTAGCAGCCACATCTTTTCTCAGAGATAGCTACTAACATTTGAGCAATTTGTTTTAGTTATGCAATTTTACAGTTTCATCCTATTTTATTTATTCAATAGAAGTTATTGTTCACTGAATATCTGTTGTTTTTCTTTGTATCTTTATGGTATGGTATTCAATTTTTTATCCATTTCATTCCACTCATAAATCTGGATCAGTTACCTTCAACTTGATTTCTCCAAACTCAACATTCTCCCCATCGTAGCTCTAACCGAAGGCATGAGACATCCCGTTGTGATGGCCTTTGAATTTTTCCAGAAAGGCTACCCAACCACCCTGTCAAACTTCTCCTTGCATGACGAATACTCTTTGGTTTCTCTATAGATTTGGAACACATGATCATGTTGATCAACCCCCATGCCAACTTTAAAATATTCCCCAACGGATATAGTGTAACAACAATACTCGGGGAAAGGGTTTGGTACTGGAACAAAAAAACGAAAATAAGTATCAGGGGATGGAAACCGAGTGATAGGATGGGTGGATGGTCAATGGAAATGAACAGAACAGAGGTTAAACAATGCAATGTGGATAAATTATGCTCATCTAAATGGCGAAGCCATTCAGAAGAGCGTCTATTAATTATAACGGTCAAGTCATGGGAATTACAATGAAGTAGTAGTTTAAAATAATAACAACCAAAGGATCGTATCCAAAAATTATGTAGAAGATCATGTTTAGGAGTGATGTGATGGTGCATCTTATTCACACTGGTTTTGGTAATGATTAGAAGGAGTGACATCGATATGACCATAATTTCACCATTATGCAATAGTCATCGTCAATGTGACTGAAATGTAATCATGAGACAACATTCACCAAAATAGTGGGTTAAACCAATAATCAACGGGACATGGATGTGGAGGTGACTTAATCATGGTTTTAACATCGCAAGAAAACATAAGTCTACGAAATGAAATATCCCAAATAGTACCAACCTTTCCCAATGGATAATTGTTATTTTCTCATTCATGACGACAACCACTCCACAAAGGATTTTAGTACTAACAGGATGATGCATCGTAATCTTTTCAAACAAGAGTGGAATAAACGTGGAGGTTGCACTTAAGGAAATGATGATGGAGACATAGACAGCTTGCCAGGGAAAATCTACATAAGAGTAACAAAACATTTTAGCACGTAATTTATATGATTCTTAATAGAAAGAATGTAATAACCAGCTCATACCTCCATTACCTGAAGTGATTCTTTCTTAATGCCAAATATAGGAAAGAATTACAATACTCCAACATCAGTACCAAATTTTGACTAGTATTAGATTAACACAGGAGGAAAAATTCTCCAGCACCGGATCAACACAGGAAGAAAAATTCTCTAGTACCGGATGCAATTTTTTGATAAGGTATATTCACTTAAGCTGGGATTTGTAGTCCTTTCATTGTATCTGGCGTACTATGAGTGTCAAACTATAAAGGATGTTGTCACTTACTGCTTATTGATACCAGTACCAAATCAAAAAAAACAAATGTTGAGCTTGCTAACAGGTACTGGAATTTTCTGTCATGTCACAGAGTGCACTAGAGTTTCTTGACAGGATATCAAATCTATTGGTGTTGCAGAAGGAGGATTTTGAAATAGATTTTTCTGAAGTGACACACTTGAAAATGCGATCAACACACTAGTACAGGAAATTGAAATTGCAGCGGAATTATTATAAAATAAGGCAAATTAATTCAATGATCAGGTTCCAAGATCTGTAACAAGAAAGTAATTGTTGAGATTCAAAAACCTCCTCTTTTTGGAACCAAAAAAACCAATGATTTTGTTGCCACTTCCATTTTATTGGAAAAAAAATATAACTACTATTGTTCCATGGATTTTTCTCAAGCTCGGATCAGTTAATGCTCACCGATGTTTTCAATTTTTAGGATTCTGAAAAAAAAAATAAAGAAAACTCCATCTACTGTCCCATGGATTTTTCTCGAGCCCAAGCTAGTTCCTGCTCGCCGGTGTTTTCAATTTTTAGGAGTCTGAAAAAATTAAAGAAAACTCCATTAAGCTCCTTTTCCATAAATAATCTACCAGGGATGGATAAAAGAATAAAATTACACCTGGTAAATTTTCGTCTTATTGGCTTATCTACATGAAGGAAACATAGTTAGCTTCACTCTGTTAATCACACTAAAATTTCTATAAAAAACAAACTCACATATATATATATACATATGTGCAAGGTTAAACCAGATCACAAAAATACTTATAGTGATGGATCACCAGGGGGGAACTTCCCTTGCTTACCAATTGCATTTCATAACTTTGAAGAATATGTTTGATAAAATCCTCTTTAGACAAGGGCTTATGATAAACTTTCAATCGATGCCCATTTACAACAAAAGAAGTCTGATCTACATCAATGGTTTTTATCTTAGTTGAGCCATTGTCATAAATTGTATCTACTTCATAATGTCCCAATCATCGGGTTGACAATTTTCCTTTGAAATTATTAAACCTATCGTCATACAATAGGGCCCAATCACTTAGTTGAAAGGATTTTTTATTAATAAAATTGTCATGCCATTTAGTCCTTTGATCCTGAATCACCATGGTCCTCTGAAGAGAATCTTTCCTAATCTCATCAAGTTAATTCAACTACAATAATATTTGTTTTTGATACTCATCTAGGTCCATTCCTAATTGCATGGTTGTCCTAAATGTTTTTACTTGAAAATATATGGGAAGTAAAACCTGCTTCCCATACACCAATCCATAAGGGGTATGGCATGTTGTATTTCTCTAGGCTGTTCGGTAATCCCATAAGGCTTCAGGCAACCTATCGACCTAATATTTATGGTGCAGATGAACTATTTTTGTGAGAATGGCCTCTATCACTTTGTTGGTTGAATCCACCTGTCCATTTGCTTAGGGGTGGTAAGGTGTAGATTTATGGTGCTTGATTTAATATTTTTCTATGATGGCTTTGACCAGATTAGATATAAAATGGGTCCCTTGGTCTATCACTATCTCTCTAGGCACACCAAAACAGGTAAATATTTATTCAAATAGAAAATCAACAACATATTGTTCATTTGCAGAATACAAATCTTTAGCCTCTACCCATTTTGTCACATAATTCGTACAAACAAATATGTACCTTTTTCCTTCTAGATGTAGGGTTTATTGGTACTATGAAATCTAATGCCCATTTTTCAAAAGATTTGATTACTACATGTTCTTGGAGAGGCATCTCATCAACTAAAGTTGGTTTCCCCATCCTTTGGAAATCATCACAACTGGCCACATACTTCTTTGCATCTTTAAAAACGGTTGGCCAATAGTTTCGTGACTGTAATATTTTGTATGATGTCCTCTTTTCAGCAAAATGGCCACCACATGGACCATCATGGAAGGCTTTGAGAATGTCATGCATCTCATATTCCCTTGCACATATTCTAATCACCAAATCAGGCCCAATACGATATAAGGAGTCATCGTCTACATACCGAGGACAATTGTATAATTCTTTGTTTTTCTCATGAGGACAAATTTTGAGGTAATTTTCCTGTTACTAGATAAGTGGCCACATCTACATACCAAGGAGTGTAAATAGAAATAGAAATCAGGTTTTCATCCAGGAAATTGTCATCCACTAGTGCATTATCACCTGTATGAATAATTCTAGACAGGAAATCAACAACAAGATTATCTCTTCCAGGTCTATCAATGACAGTAATATTAAATTCTTGCAGTAATAAAAACCATCTAGTAAATCTATCATTTTTGATAGGATTATTCATTAAAAACCTAATTTCTAAGTGATTTATGTGTACAAAAACCTCATATCCAGTTATGTAATGTCTTAATTTATTTATGGCAAGGACTACTGCTAAAAATTATTTTTCTATGATAGTGTAGTTTACCTCAGTAGGGGAACGGTTTTTTATAACAAAGTAGGTAGCATATGGAGTTAGATTTTCTCTTCTGCTTAAAACATCCCCCAGAGCTGTATCTAAGGCATTAGTGCATATATGAAAGGGGAGGGACCAATTTGGCCCTCTCAAAATAGGAGCATTTGAAAGCTTCTTTTTTAAAATTTCAAAATAAATTTGACATTGAGGATCCCAGAGGAATTCAACATCCTTTTCTAATAGTTTGAACAGTGGCTCAACTAGCTTTGTAAAATTTTGAATAAATCTTCTATAATATCCAGCATGCCCCAAGAAGCTTCTAACTTCTTTTTGGGAACTAGGGGTTTTGATTCGAGAAATGATGTCAATTTTAGCAGGATATACGCTTATCCCGTTACCAGAAATATGATGGCCTAAAGCAATCCCCTCAGTGAGCATCATTCTATATTGTTCATGACTGAGGGAAAGGTTGGTCTCTCTACACCTGATCAATACCTTTTCCAAGTTTCCTAAATCTTGTTGGAAATAATCCCCATATACCGTGAAGTCATCCATATAGACTTCTACAAAATCATGGGTTAAATAAAAAAAAATGGTAAGGACAACCCTTTGAAAGGTGGCAGGGGAATTACACAATCCAAAGGGAAGAACCCTATAAGCATAAGTACCCCAGGGGCAAGTAAAAGTGGTATTTTCCTTATCCTCTGGTGCAATTTGGATCTGGTTATAACCATTGAACCCATCCAAGAAGGAAAAATACTTTTTTCTAAACAAAGTATCCAACACTTGGTCTATAAAAGGTAAAGGAAAAATACTTTTTCCTAGTCTCTAAAGGTAGCCTTATTTAGCTCTCTAAAATCCACACAAATTCTCCATTTTCCATTTTTCTTTGGGACAATGACTAATGGAGATACCCACTTACTATCTGAAATGGGATAAATAAAATTGGCATGTAGGAGCTTTTGGAGCTCTTCTTTCATTATATCCTTTAAGGATAGATTCATTCTTCTGAGGTTTCCTAACATATCTGATTTGATCATTGGTGTAAATATGGTGCATACAATTATCCGGATGAATCCCTTTCATGTCAGAGTAATCCCATGCAAAAGCACCGGACTGCCCCTGAATCATTTGGATCAATTGTTTTTGTTGATCAGATTCCAAGCTAGAATTGATGTTTAGAAACTTTCTAAGACCGATTTCAACAGTTTGAATAGATCACTCCCTACCCTCATTTATTATTGAAATAGCAAACAATGCAGTGGTGGAAGGATGACAAAGTTCCTGAAATTCAGAACTGAAAATGTGTGTATATTCCTGAAAATGTTGTGGATATTCAATGCATTCAGTATCAGCTAAGAATAGGCTTAGATTATTTTCTTCAGATTGTTATTAACACCCCTTATTTTTTTAATTGTTAACGAGGGTTGAGCACATTCCTCCTCCCCATATGGATTCTCCAACCATAAAGGAATTTCGGTAGCTAGTTGAGTAGGAGGAAATATAATAATCTTTTGGCTGTGACTCCCATTGCAAATTGTCATCTCTCCAGACCAACAACCAATAAATGCAACAACAGTGGAAAACCAAGGTTGACCAATCACCACTGGATGTCCAGGTTTGAAGGATTTTGGATGTATTACCAAGAAATCTACAGGATACTCCCGGGAAACTAGGGTGACTGTTACATCATCCAAACTTCATGTTGGACTTATGACCAATTTATCTGCTAATTCCAATAGGGTCTGAGTTGGCCTTAAGTGTTTTAGTTGAAGCATTTGCATGGTACCAACATGAATAACATTTATTGTTTCCCCAAGATCAATAAGTGTATTTGGTAATGAAATGCCATTGATTTATGTGGTTACCATTGGTTTCCATGGGTCATTGTATTTGAATGGAATTTATTATATGAATTCAGACAACTATCCAACCACCTGTATAACATGAGGCTCCTTCCTCTTTCTCCCAGGTTTATTAATGCAAAGGTCCCTTACAATCTTGGCATATATAGGAATGTATTTAATATCTTGTAGCAACGAAATATTTACACATATGTTTCTTAGCTCAGCTTCTAGATTGTGTCCTAAAGGTAACTCAAGTTTCTTTATAAGCAACCTTTCTGGATAAGGTGGGGAGCTAGCTTCCTGAGGTAATTCTGGCTGTGCAGTAGGTCTGGCTGGAAGGTCAGGAGGAATTTCCTCTATAGTAGGGGTGTCTCTATCTTCATCTAATTGATTTTATGATTGTTCTTCTTGAATAACCATTGTATAATTTGTTTTATTTAAGACCTTCTATGATCTTAATTGGATTTCATTTAATGGAGATGAGGTAATCCAACTGTATAGGCCAGTCTAGTTTCTCTGTACAATCTGGTAAATTGTCCACCAAAAATCGGAATAGTAGCATATGTCATGTCCAACTGAACTGATCCTCCTAACTTTGAACCCCAAGATCTTGATAAAAACATGCCATATTTTGTAGGAACATCAACTAACACCACATCCATAAGAATACTTTTTACTGGAATTTGAGCTAGATTTACAACTAAATCTTTAATCATACCCAAACACTTAACCTTTCCAGATTCAAAAGAGAATAAATCTTGATAAGATATGGTAATTTGTAAACCCATTTTTTCCATTATTATTTTCGACATCAAATTATGTGAAGCACATGAGTCTAACATGTAGTTGTGTAATAAATGGTCATGCACATTAAGAGTGATATAAAATGGAGCAACTGAGTATTTATCGTTTTCAATATGTCGTCCAAACATAATCGTTGGTTTCTCATCTTTCAAGTTAATAACATTAGGTTGGCATTCTACATCTGAAAAATTAATTACCTTTGAAATCTGCTTCTTGTAAATCGGATTTCTGGCAAGTTCAACCAGAGGAACTGGAATTTTAATCATATTCAATTCATTCTCAATATTGAAGATACCAACTGATTGTTCTAATTCTTTGGTCTAAACTTCAACTTCTTTGTTATCCATCTTTTTAGTTTGTGTTGCTTTAGTTTCAACTTGCTTTATTTGAGTAGCTTGTACTTTAGTAGGTGATTTTGAAACCACTGCTTCATTTTCTTTATTTTTTGAAAAGATATTTTTAGGTGGATTGGTGGTGGAAGTCTTTTCTCTTGGCCTCAAATCATATTTATTTTGAATCTCGATCATTATTGAATCAAAAATATCTTTATATTGAGTTGCAGAGTCTCCTAAGTTATTGATATTTTGGTCATCAAATAATGATCCAAGATCTAAAGATTTTTCATAATCTTGTTTAGTTAAATGAGGTTCAACATCATCATCATTGAGATTGTTTATATCCTCATCTAATTAATCATAATATTGAACATCATCTCCCTGTATGAGATTTTATGTTTTAAAAGGAGTTTGAATCTTTTGATCCTCATTCTTGATTTTCCTCTATTGAATCTGAGGGTTTGTATTAAGGTTTCTCCTCATTTAGTTTTGATTTATAACATATGGATCATGTTTGGATTTCTCAATTTCCATCTTAGAAATTGTTTTTGATAAATCTTTTATGATCGTAGCCATTTCATTCATCTTTTCTTCTTGTGTGTTTTTTACAGAACTGGAGGGTCTTGCTTGTTCTCTAAACCTTATAGATTCTCTTATTCCCATATCAACTTTTGTTTTCAGTTTTCCTGATGCCATCATATTTGATTCAATTTAGATATCATCATCTTTCATTCCAGCTGAAGTTGTGTCTCTTCTTTCCCTTAAAAGTAAAGAAAAATTTGAATCAAAATCCCCTACAAAAGTAACTTTAGCAGCTGGCTGGGATGGTTTTAGTTTGGCTGGGATTTTTCTATAAAGTTTATTGAATCTATGGATAAATTTTGAAACAGTTCCAATTGTTCTCTTCCTTAAATCTATGAATTCAGTTAATTAATAAAAATGGTCCCTTTTCTCACCCCATTGTCTTAAGAAAGAAGTCTCTAAATCATCATATGATGGTATAGAATTTGTAGGAAGTCCCCTAAACCAAGTTCTAACATGTACTAACAGTCTCATGTAAACTTATTCATGTTCAATAACAAGAATATTAGCAAATTGATCAAAAACTGTTATATGCTTTGTGGCTGTTAAATCCCCCTCTCCCATAAATTTAGGTAGACTCTTCATATAATTATCAAGTAGATTATGTAGAACAAAAGGAAGGGATAAGGGAGCATATCTAGCAGTTACTTTGGAAAAAATCCTTGGAGGAGGTGGTGGTGTATTTATATCTCCACCATCCCCACCACCTTCGGCAGCTCCAGCACCAACCATTGAAATTTTAGGAGAAGAGACACTAGGACTATACTGCAGATTATCAAAGATTTCAAAAGATTGATGTACTAGATCTTTAATTGCTTCAGGAAGGTGAGATCAGAGTTCGGCTAGATAATTAAAAGGTGATGGATCTCGTGAGAGATATGTAAAATCAAAATCAGCTGGAAAATGGGAACTTGATCTTGGTCTTTCAGATCGGCTAGATGGATAAATAGGGGAAGTAATAAGAGATGAGCCTGAGTATAAAGGGTGATCTTCAAGTTTTTCAGAAATAGAAATTTTTACTTCAGGAAGACTAAGAATCAGTTGTGTATAGATTATATTAAGAATTGAAGAAGATTCTTCACTCTCACTAGTAAAAGTGTCTATCAAAGAGATATGGGTATTCTAGAATTTTTCTCCCTTTAGATCATACAGTTTAACTTCGAGAATTACCACTTCCGGATTACTAGTTGAGGCTTCTACAAAATGATTTTTTTTATGTTTTTATTTAGAACTAAGTAAAATTACTTCTTCTACTGGAATATTAACATTAACTTGAGTAAACTTAGGTTGATATATATTACCTGTTGATGCAGAATTTTTCTTTAGATATCCTTTGGTTTTCAACAATTTTTCGAGATCCGAAACTGGCGTAGTCTGCTTATCGTCTGGGTTTTTTTAGTATGTTTTCGTTTGAATGCCAGTTTTTTCCAAAATGGAGTCTCCGGGTGAAAAATAAAAAGTATCCTTATCCTTGTGTTCAATTCTTCTTCACCATCAAAAATCGAAACTTAAACTTTGTCGTATTCCGAGGGAAAATAGTTTTGATTCTTCAATCCCCAACAACGATGCCAAAAATAAGTTGTTCCTGAAAGTTATTCCAGGCTCACATAATAATGTCAAGCATCCAAATATTTTAAGAGAATTGTTTTTGTAATGTTTTTTCTACCTTTAGTTTTAAGATGAAACTTCAAATGAATTTTAATGATTACAAAACACAGAGGCAATATCCCTTTCTTTGAGTCTTTTATAAATATTGATCATATAAAAAGTAGAATTGATTAACAAAGAATGTCAAAATAAAGTAAGGTATCAAATAAAATTAAATATTACCTTATCCACAATAGAAGAATTATGAAGAAAGAGTCCTTGATAGATGATTTAAAATGAGGAAACTTACACAGATACGAGTCTTGTTTTATGCACAGTAATAACAGAGGAAAAACTGTAACTAAACAAATATCCAATATATGGACCATAGTAGATGTGTTACTAAATTGTAGTCTTTCAATCTTCAAGGGCCATGGAGTGAAGAAAATAAGATTATGAAATGGTAATACACAGAAAACACACAACTCAAGGAAATGAGACGTAGGATCTATGTCTTCTCTTTCTAATTGATATTTAGTAAGTTCTCTTTTACATTCGTCCAAAAGAAGCCTAGTGAAGATATTTGATTTGTTTACTTATACAAAAATGTCTTAACCAAAAGTATTTAGACATTCCACATTCTTTTTTCTCAAAATAGAATGCAATCAAAACTAAAAGATACAAATGAAGATATTTTTGGATTTGTTGAGATTTATTTTGCTTGTTGGAAATTCAATCACCCTCTATTTTCTTGCAGATGTACTTGGTTTTTTCTGATCCTTGAATTGTGCATGTAGTTCCATTAATGCAACAATGAACTTGGAAGGTTCGATATTTGCATTTAACTCAAATGAGAGAGCCTTTTTGTGCACCATTGGTAATTTTTCCTGAATTTTAACAACTGCCTATTGCGTGATCTGATGTTGTAAGCTCGATTTCACCAACAGATCATTTACCATTCGTAAATCAACATGATTTACCTGTTGAATATCATTTTTCACATTCTCTCTACTTTTTTTTATACTCTCTTTTCTCTTTTCGATCTCAATTTGTCCAAGTGTATCATGGACACTAATAACATCAATCTCTGTCATTTCCAAATATATAGCTAAAAGAGCATTAAGAAAAAACTATTTTTCCTCTTTGGCTATCCTTTTACTTTCTTTAATATTATTTTCCTAGACCTTTAAAGCCATTTCTCCCTGTATCTGTTCAAACTATGAAAAAGGGGAAATTCCAGGAGCATTAAGATTTTTCCTCCAAAATATGAATTCTTGGAATTTGGATCTAGTCGTAAAGGCTTCCCTCTCCTTTTCATAGATATTCTTCATAGAATTATTTATTGCTTGGTAATGTTTTTGAATAATATCTATATTTTCATACATATCCTGTTGGAAAACTTGCAATTTTTCATTTACTTCTAATGCTTGCTTCTTGAATGAAAAAATATCCATTCATGTGCTCTCGAATGAGGTTATTCGAGTTTGAAAATTTTCTATTAACATATCTCACTGAGAAAGAATGTTATTAGTCAAGTTTTGATTTTGAACACTCACTTTCAATTTTTATTCTAACTGCTTGATTTGTTGCTCAAAATCCTGTCTGTTTTGATCAATATCAAAATTGATTTTATCTCTGGCAGTCACTTCCATCTGTTGCATATCATTATGCAATTATTCAATCATAATATTCTTTTGTTCCAACTGTTTTGTGAGATTATACACTGACCATTGGTTGGTAGTTGCAAAGGATCCCAATGAGTCTACAACTTCTTTTGTAAATTCAAGGTCACTTTGTCCCTGTCCATCATATATCATCTTATGTTTTTTGGTAGTTACTCCCTCCTTCTTTCGAGATGCCCTTCTTATGATAGACTTCCTTTTCTTGTTGAAAAAGAAATTTTATGAAGGCATATATTCAAGTTCAATAGGTATCAGATCATCTATGTTGATAAACTCTTAACCAATTAACTCATAACTTGTTGCTAAAGGATTTAATGACGGTATGGGAGAAATAAGTGCAGTAGATCCTTCTTGATTTGCGGTATATTTCATTGGACTTTCAATATTTGGTAATGATAGAGGGAAAGTATGCCCCTGCTTCATAAAATCTTCAAATGATGCTAATAATTCTTGCTCATTTTTTCTTGGAATGGATATTCCTGTAATTATTTCATCCTTAGACAATGTATTTGCATCCCTTTCCACTTCCATATCTTTTTCTCGAGGCAAGATATGTTGCTTGGAATTTGTTGATTATGTCACCTATGAAGTTGGGTTAAGTCTTTGTTCTCCCTGCAAGACTTTGGGTAGACTGTTCCTTCTGTTCTTCTGAAAGCTGAGGAATCCTTACTGTTGATCTTGAGGCAAATTTTGAAATATGATTACAACTTCATCATAAGATCTTACTCCTCTGAAAAACTTCATCATAGGGTGAATCTTCATGGATGTATATTTTCATATTGAATTGAGCTAAATGATTTTCAACCACCCTATGTGGATCATGCCTTTTGTACTCAATGTCAACTAGTTTAATATCTTCTAAGGCAGAATCCCCCACCTTAGCGTGTCCAAAATCAGATAATGAAAATACACCAACTTGTATGGGAAAAATTTCCCAAACTCTTTTCTGTGCTTCCTTCAACTCTTTGGTTATCCCTCCTGAAATTGTTTGATGTGCTACTTCTCTACAAACCAGTCTATATGGTAAGAATATGGGAAGAGAATGAGGAGATATGTTGCATCCAAACACTATGATGTAGGAGAATCTTTCCTCAATATACCAATCTGCAATAGCACCTAAGTTTCCCATGTTTTGTTATGAAATTATGGGGGGGGGAGCGTCCATAAATAACTTCATGAATTGGGATCAACATGTTAGGACGGATTTCATAAAAAGAGTCCTTTGAATTTTCCTCCCATAACTTATAATGATAAAAATGTATGGGCTCAGTGACAGTCAGAGTCCAACTCCAATTCATAAGAGGAAAAGGGGTCCTGAAAAAAATTGCATCCATAATATATGCATACATATATAAAGGAGCATGTTATCCTTTAGATTTCAGAATTTTGTACTCCACAATTTGCTTGAATAAGTTATCTGACAAAAAATTTCCCCAATCAAAAGTATATCCCTTAGCAACCTCATGGATTATGGGAACCCATTCTATGGTAAAGTGTGCAGGGTTTTTCTTTCCAAAAATTCTATAGAGAATAATGGCAATGTACAAGATATGAGCACCACAAGAGGTTGTAGAGTATATACCCTAGGTATCAGTTTTGAACTTATTTTAATTTCCCCACCACGATTTTACTATATCGTGGACAATTCTTTCATATTTTGTGCATTCCTCATCCTCAAAATTCATTATAATTGATGCATTGTAAGTGTATTTGGGGTTAGGAGATAATTTGTAAATTACTTTAATGTCCTCGGGCCGAAAGGAGTCGATGATAATCTTCTGGTGACTGTAGATGGTTCTTGTTGGGATATCCATGTGTTCCAAGGGCCAACTTATCATATCGGTATATGACATTAGTTTCAGCCGAGCAACAACTCTGTGTAGTTCACACTTAGCCATATGCCTTAACTTAGCTAAAAATGCATCATCTTCTTCTTCCCCTGAATCATTGGAATAGAGAGAAATTTTCGTCATAAACCTACTTCCAAGATTTAATGGCATATGTCACTTGAGCAGTAGTGTCTAAAAGTATATTTGTGTTTGGTTTCGATTCATCAACCAATGAATCTAGCTTCTTTCCTTCTTTGCGCAACACCATGATTTTCAAAATTCGATGCTAACCCTCCTATGAGAATTTAAAACTGTGAGCTCGAAAAATGTTGAATGTGAAAATTTCAAATGCTAATGGAAAAAACGCTTTGATGTTTGAAATATCTATATTTATAGAAAACTTAATGTTTAGATATCCTCGCATTAATCTATTGACAGCGTAATCATTTTGAAATCTCTCAAATTTATTGCCTGGCGGTCGCAACACTTTTCCCAATCTTTTACCCTAGCTAACTGGATGCATTATTAATGATCATGATTAATATAAAATACTTCAAGAGTTCGACATTCGAGAGTTTTGAATGCATCATAATAGATGTCTTTCGAAGACCGAATCCCAAGAGTGATTGATTAACACCTAATTACTATTTCTCTTTAAAAGAATACGGTTTAAAGTGGATTTTTAATTTTAAGTACTTCGGGACTCCAGAACTCTAGAGCTCCGGGAGTTCGTGAGTTTGTATATGTGGTGAGTAGAGTTTCCCTGAAGTCTGAATTGGCAGAGTGATTACTTAGCGTTAATAACAACTACTTAACCATGTTTAGTTTATTAATCATTAGTGATTTATTATCATGATCACGGGTGCTTCAGTACTTCGGTGCTTCAACACTCTGATGTTCCTTTGAATTTGTTATTTTTTTTATCTCCCAAAGGAAAATCTCTTGGAGTGATGTGGCATGGATGATGTCACTTTGTTGACATGTCATAAAAACATGAGTGACATGTGTCACCTAAAATCATGTGAATGATGTGACTAAAGTGCCAAAAAAAAGTGCCATGTGTCAACAAAAATAAAGATTGACACGTGTCCTATGACTCATCAGTAGACTTATTTTAAAATATTTTTACGAGAACATGTCTTTGAGACTCCGGAGCTTCGCAACTTTAGGGTTTTTATATCTTTAAACACCTTGAGTTTGAAACTCCCGAATCAAGAAATCTTGAAGTGACTTTTTAGTTTTCTTTTGTTTAAACCTCACGCAACTTTAGAACTCCAAATTTGTGAGAATTGTCGATCCGGATGACTAAATTTTTTTTTAACGGATAGTAATAGATGCACCCTGTAAAGATATAACAATCATATCTTTTATTCTAAAAAGAATGATATTTCTAAGCTTTCAAAAATTTATTTTTAAAGAGATCAAAAACAAAAATATTTTTAATTTTTATTTGAAAAGTTCTAAAGTGTTCTAACAGGGTGAAGGGGACCCCATTGCATTTCATTTTTGATAGCGACAACTAGAAAAATTTCGTCTCAGTTGAGGTCATCAAATAGTTGGGGTTGTTGACAACATCACACCTACAACCATAAGCATTGGGTGGCTTCACCAAGGATGAGATATCTGTGTCAGTCAGTAGTGTCGCATGTCCTATGGCATCCAACCCTTCAAGGATGAGGTAGTGTGTGATGTTTCCCCTCCCTATGTCTGTGGTGTTTTTTTGGGCCAACCATATATGTGGAAACGTCATGATGTTTATGAGTCTCAACCTCATAGTGTCATTATTACTCTGGTGGGTTATCTCTACAGGATACTATAGGTAGTTCCAACTATTTTTCCACCAAAATAGTGCCACAAGGTAATCTCTCATACTGCAAAATTCATCCTCTTCACAGTTTGTTCAAAGGATGCACAGAAGGCCACGACAACCACTGCAGCCTCAACACCTTCTATCCAACAGAAGAAAATTGAAGAAGAAAAAGAAGATATTGTTTCTTCACCTACGATGGTGCCTACACAATGCCCCGTCAAGCCCAGAGACAATACGTCGGTGGAATAGATTCAACCCCGCTAGAAAAAGGTTCGTGACAACCTTCCATATACCAAGCAACACAATTTCTCCAACACAGAACACAACTCACCAAGATTCAGATTCAGAAAATGATTTTCCCTCTTCCTCGGGCACTCAACGTAATAGATACCATTGTTTCCTAAGGGGGGAGGACTGATCCAGGTGGATATTGGTGGCCACCCACCTGTTCCAAAGTCCAACTGACTCATATTGATAGTTTTCAGTTCAACACATTTCTTTGTAATGGGGACATTCCTTTGTAATTGTGGGTTCTGCACTTCTGGGGTTGTCCTGAAGCCCTACACAGCATCCAAGTGGATATTGGTGGTCTCCCACCTATTCCAACTGGCTTATTTTGGAAGTTTTCATGTCAGTACATCTTTATTTACTTCTAGGGTCATTTTGGGGCCCTAAACAATTTTTTATTGGCTTGTCTCATATAAAATGTAGATGGAGTCATATTTTTATGGCATAATGTGTATTTCTCGAAACGAACTTTCCAATGGGATATCACACGCCTAAAACGAAGATTGTATGCAAAAGTTACGACCCCAAGAAGTTGATGTACTAACTTACCTCAACGGGGCCCACATGATTTTTGGCGCTTCATCTCCTAGGGTTAGGTTTTTGGATGTCTAGGGTTTTTACATTCATGTTTATCATAAAAAATGCCTTCAGAGCCTCATTTTACTCATCTTCTTGCGAATGAGTGTAGTCGTCACATCTCTTCTCAGAGATAAAGTTGCCACCATTCTAGTAAGACTTGCACTCTGTATTTTTACAGTCTTTGTACATTTCTTTCATTAATAGAAATCATTTATTGTTGTATTTCTCTATTTCTAGATTTTTTTATGTGTATTTCATTGTAATATCTGTGCTATCATTCCGTTCCGAAAATAATATGGATTAGTGGTATCAGAGCAAGCTACTCTTGATCGTGTTTCAGTGCATGTACCCGATGAGGTCCGAGTATAGAAAGTTGGGTCTCAAGCTTGTCTTTCTTGAGGACAATCACTCTCGCATGCCCAAGAAACCCTCTATGGCAGAAGAAAAGAAAAATGATGGAGCAAAAGATTCTATTAACCTGTTACTTGAGAAAGCTCTCATGGGACATAGGGACAAAATGATGGAAAATTTTTCCCACATCCTTCAACTCCCGCCGATAGCAATAGGCACAAATTCATCAAGCGACCACTTTGTGGGAATCTCTCCCTTCAAGGTACAAGTTAATTTTGATATTCCCATATTTGAAGGTCAGAGAGATGCAGATTCCTAAGAAAAATGGTTAAATATGCTAGAAGGTTATTTCTCTATTCACAATTTTTCCGACGAGGAAAATATCACCTTTGCACTCCTCAAGGCTCTCCCCCATGTCTAAAATTGGTGGGAAACTTATTCGGAGAAAATTTCCACAGAAGAATCTAGAATATATGGGGTTGATCCCACTTGGTATTTTTTTGTGGATGAGATCAAGGAACAATACTACCTTGTTGATAACTATGAAGACTAGTACATGAGATGGACTACACTGTGGCAAGAGAAGATCCAAACAATGTCGGAGTTCACAAATAATTTTCATAATTTGCACACCAAGTTGGGTATCAAAGACTATGAGTGACATCTTGTTCTGAAATATCGTGGTGCTTTTCATAGGTACATCCAAACCAAAATGGATTTCCTAAACATCTCAGCATTGGGAGTTTCCTATCAATATGTTGTCAAATCGATCATAAATTTAGGAACCAGAACAAATGGGAGATTGGTTCCGCAAATCCTCAACAACCAAAGCATGGTAAAGAAGGCCCTAACCAATAGACTCCCAACAACTGGTCCAAGACACAGGAAAAGAAGGGTAAAGGAAAGACGAAGAATGACACTGGGAAGTGGTACAACTTCCAAAAAATCCCCTGGAACAACACCGATGAATGTTTCTCGAAACAATCATTAGTGGATGAGGTCAAAGACAAGGAGCCAAACCCTGATTCAAAATTTGATCCAGAAAATATTGAAAATAGA
This sequence comes from Picea glauca, assembly GCA_000966675.3. Taxonomy (NCBI): domain Eukaryota; kingdom Viridiplantae; phylum Streptophyta; class Pinopsida; order Pinales; family Pinaceae; genus Picea; species Picea glauca. Next base: position 153,745 of record JZKD02S1674718.1, read on the forward strand.
TAGATCATTGACGTAAGCCCCACTGCTACCATCGTGACTGCAACAATTCAACCAGAAGAACTAGTAAATCCTAAAGAGGGGGAGCACCTCTTCCATTCACATATGTGGGTGAAGGGGACCCCATTGCATTTCATTTTTGAAAGTGGTAGCCAGAATAACCTCATCTTAGATGAGGTTGTCAAACAATTGGGGTTGTTGACAACACCACACCCACAACCATACAACATAGGGTGTCTTCACCAGGGACGAGATCTCTATGTCACCCAATAGTGTCGTTTGTCCTATGGAATCCATCCCTTCAAGGATGAGGTAGTGTGTGATGTTTCCCCTGATCTTGATGTTTGTGATGTTTTTTTGGGCCAACCATATATGTGGAAACGTCATGATGTTTATGAGTCTCGACCCCATAGTGTCTTTATTACTCTGGTGGGTCAAATATACAGGATACCAGAGGTAGTTCTCACTATTGTTCCACCAAAAAAGTGCCGCAAGGAAATATATCATACTGTAAAATTCATCCTCTTCATAGTTTGTTCAAAGGATGCACAGAAGGCCACTGCAACCAATGCAGCCTCAACACCTTCTATCCAGAAGAAGTAGATTGCAGAAGAAAAAGAAGATATTGTTTCTTCACCTATGATGGTGCCTACACAATCGCTCGTCAAGCCCAGAGACAACAGGGTGGTGGAACAAATTCAACCCTTCCAGCAACAGGTTCATGACAGCCTTCCACAGACCAAGTATTGCAACTTATCCAACAAGGCACACAACTCACTAAGATTCAGATTCATAAAACACTTTCCCCTCTTACTCGGGCACTCAACGCAATGGAGACCATTTCTTTCTAAGGGGGTAGGACTAATCGAGGTGGATATTGGTGGCCACTCACTTGTTCCAAATTCCAACCGATTCATCTTGACAGTTTTCAGTTCAACATGTTTCTCTGTAATTGAGACATTTCTTTTTAATTGTGGGTTATGCACTTACGGGGCTATCCTGAAGCCCTATACGGCATCCAGGTTGATATTGGTGGTTGCCCACCTATTCCAATTGGCTTATTTTGGAATTTTTCATGTCAATACATCTTTTTGTTGTTTTGGGGCCCTAAGAGGTGTTTTCTTGGATTTTCATAGTCAAACTATAGACAGATTCAAATTTTGATGACATAATATGTAGTTCTCAAAAATACCTTTCCAACGGACTATCACATGCCTAAAACGAATATCATATGCAAAAGTTACGACCTCGGGAAGTTGTTGTACTAACTTACCCCAACGGGGCCCACATGACTTTTGGCACTTCATCTCCTAGGGTTAGGTTTTTGGATGTCTATGATTTTGTCATTCATGTTTATCATAAAAAAGGCCTTCAGAGGCTCATTGTACTCATCTTCTTGTGAATGAGCGTAGGTGTCACATCTCTTCTCAGAGATAAAGTTGCCACCATTCTAGCGAGTCTTACACTCTATATATTTATAATCTTAGTACTTTTCTTTCATTAATAGAAATAATGTATTGTTGTATTTCTTTGTTTCTAAATTTTTTTATGTGTATTTCATTGTAATATCTATGTTTTCATTTCATTCCGAAAATAATCTAGATCAATAGAGGAACCTTTCCAAGTAATCCTCTAGGCTTTCCTCTTCAGACTGTTGCATCTTGAATATGCCATTCCTAGCATCTCTAGGTCTACAAAAATCTTGATATTTTTGGAGAATAGTTGCCTTCATGTCATCCTGAGATAAAATACTATGTTCCCCTAGACTCATGAACCGTGTTAATGTTGAGTCTTTTAGTGTGGTTGGAAAAAATTTCAATTTTTGAGCATTGTTCGTGTAATTATAAATTCTGCATAATATATCAAACTCAAACAAAAATGAATCAGGTTCCTCACATGACATACAATGAAAGTGAGGCAATGATGAAAACGAAATATTATTCATGGTGACATTTCTGGTAATGTACAGTATTGGAAACCCAAACGTCTTTGTCTCATTGTTTTCATTCCCCTCCTTATCTACCATATTTTCAAACAACACTTTATAGGTTGTAGGTGATGTTTCCCCATTAGGTGATGGTTCAACCACTGGATTGTTTGGGATATTTAGGTTTTCCAATACTTTATGCACTACTCCAACTGCAGATTCAACTTCTTCTACTATTGTCTATGTTTCTTTTCCAATTCCTTCTTTTGATTGGGTTGCCACTGCTTCTCCTGCTGCTTTCTATGCAATTTGCATGGTAGATTATGCTTCAGGGTTTATTATATCTTCAATTACTGCTTCTGAACTTTCTCCCCTGAAAATATTTCCTACATAGTGATTAACAGAATTAGTGGGAGGGTTTTTTCTTGGACCAAATAAGTTTTCTAGATTTTTTTTTGTAACAAATATGCCTTTACTATCTCTAAGTCTACTCATTTAAAATAAAAAGATCCAATTCTAACACAATACAAATTATAACTACTAAAGGAAAGAGGACAACCTATCTTTGGAGCGACCCCACCAAAGCGGATGCATAGGTTCTTACCTTTCCTCTTACCATCTTCTCTATGCCCTTAGGTCATCCTTAAAACCAATCCAACATCATTCAATCAATCTAAATTAAACACTTCCTATTACCATTTACAACTCCCCAACAACGACACCAAAATGTTGGTGTAATTATATGTTTAATCTATTTCCAATCATTAATATTTCAACTGGGATTTGTAATCAATAGAGATGATACACTATCTGTGTCGATAACAGATGATGTACTTATATCTAATGAGTATAGCAAGAATTAAAACACTTCAAACACACACTCTATTTTACAATCTTTAATCTATGTTTTATACATTGTGCATAAGTTAAAGAACATGACTCAAAGAAAAGGATCTAACTAACATGCACTCCAAAGACTCTTTTACAGGTAACAAGACTATCCATTTACGGGTCCATGAAGGTGAAATATGGATTCTAATCTCATTCCCTATCACAATTCCATTCAATAATAACGTGCAAACGATACCTATCTAGTTTTGCACACTCTTCAAATAAATGATATTCTGAAAAGGAATCAATGCAATCTAACAACTCTGAAAAGCTATTTCATTCCTACACAAGAGACAGAGTTTTAATGACATGTTCCATTTGTTGGCTCATGTAATGTGAAATATGGAATCTCAAACCATGTATGTATTGCCACACCTCGCAATATAGAAGCTAACATTAAAGAAATCAACTCAGAAAATAAATGATCGCACACATAAATCATAAACAACTACATAGTTGTCACTATCCTATGTTGTAACTCACAATTTACTCATATCAAACATTCTACTGAATCAAGCCAGAAATTGAATTATACTAAGTATGATATAATCAAAGTACAAGACTATTCCACACAAACACTTACAGTAATTAGATTCACATTGCAATTACAAGAAGCTTTCCAAGTTGGATTGATGGGCCCTTTTCGTGCCAACAAGGAAGCTTGAAGAAAACTCACAGAATGATGAACTTCACCAAACACACAAACTCATTGAAATTCAATTCATATTATTTCCCCGGAAAAATAGGTTTACAACAAGATTTTGTTCAAAGATTAAAATTGTAGCATAACAATAATTCCCTACTACATCAATTATCTATAGGGCCATCTTTAAAGAGAAACGACCGATACAATCAATACTGAAGATAACGTTAAATGATTGTACTAATATGTGATTGATATATAAATCGTTTTACATGGAAGTGGTTTCTTCCTCATGACACGAAGTGCATGAGGATGAAAAATATCATGAAATCCAAAATAGAAGATGTGTTGACCAACTACTTCCTTGGACCCATCGAAGATGATACATTCAATTACTCAAGTCTTCATATGCAGAAACAAGTACCAGATGAGCACAGGTGGCAAATAGAGACTAGTATCGGATGAGCGCATACAAATAAACAATGGTACCAGATGAATACATGTATTGGATGAACACAAGTATCGGATGAGTGCAAGTACCGGATGAGCGCAGGTACCGGATGGCTAGGATCCTTGTCATAAAAGTTTGCTTGAACTAATATTTTAACAACAAGGTAATTAGAGAACTAAGCATTAATTATTCAATTCTAATCATTAATAAACCACAGAAATCATGACTAAATGTATATTACCTCATGTACAAGTAAAAGTAGTTAAAGAATGTGACAATGAGGAAAATAGGTAGATGGTTCATGCATCTATGGAAAAATTGGTCAAGATAAAAGACAAAATGGGGTAACTGGAGATATCAAAAGGGATACCCAACATGGTTCCATTCTTATCATATGGAGTATTGTTCCATAGGAGAGTAGAGCATTGGGAGTGGAACATTGAAGCAACAAACGAAGTAGAAGATCCTATAGCAACCATACTAGCCACAGTTTCCATGGAAATTCATAGTGAGTATCCCTTTCTTTGTATTTTCATTTCATAACTGACAAGAAAAGCGTAAAGCATAGGACCCACCTTTTGACTAGGGTTTTTTCTGTACTGGATTTTCCATAGAACTTTTAAAATGATAACCCTTTAAAGATATCAACTTGTTCTTCAAAGGATTTCTTGGTTAGGAACAATGATTTGAGAATCAATTTTGGGTATTGGACCTCATTGGTGCTTCTAGCTAGGTCTATCTCAATCATCCTTTTGAATAATTATTCTATCCTTGTTATGGCTTGGTTGCATGCTTGGACAATGATATTCAAGTTTTTAACCTTTTCCTTCCAGCATGAGTTCAGTTGTTTTATCTGGTTCAGAGAAGGGATACCCTCCTCTCTTCTTCTCAACTCTATCATATTGGTAACTTTAAAACTGAAGGGTATGACCGCATCAAGGAAAAAACCTTCTTCATTTTTTAAATCCGCCTATAAATATTCATGGAAGGCACATGCCCTCGTTCCAAAAGAGACCATGTTATTTGACATCTCCCAAGCCTCTGTAATTAATTCCATTCTTTTATTAATGTTCTTCTCCACATAGCCCCTGGATGATGTGAGCAGGCTTGAAGATTCTTTCAATTTTGTTGCAGGTGTGGTTGGCCCAATTATTGCTAAAGGACTAGCAGGTACTGGAAGAGGCATCAAAGATTCTTCCAATTATTTGACTCTTTCCTTTAATTTGTCCTTCTCTTCTTCAAGGCATCCAATAGAATCATCTAGAGCATCTCCAGTTGCTCAATGAATTTGGGAAATTTGGGAAGGCCGCGTGTTCCATAGGTTAACCTCTGAACGAGATTTCCCCTTTTTATTCTTTGCATATCTTTTCTCAATAATTAAATTTTTGGACTCATTGTAAAAAACAACGCTTTGAAATACAAAAGACTCTTCTTCATCGAAGGTCTCGCTCTCAATTATTTCCATAAGAGGATTTTGGTGAGCCATGTCCTCTAGATGATCAACGTTGGGGAACACATTTTTTATGTCAATCTCGAGTTCCATATCCTCGAGGGAGAGGTCACAGATATCGATTTCGTCTCTAGGTCCCTCCTCTTCTTGCACAATGTTTTTTATTTTCTTCCTCAAGGGAAGTTTATGGGAACTTTCAATTTTTCCCAAAGGAGGGTTCTTATCTCCTCCTCCGCCTAAAGAAATGTGGGTCACTTTCTTAATTTGGTGGGTCATTGGAGCACTGCTATGAGATGTTGTACTCTTTGGAGTGACAGTTAGGGATCATGCACTCTTCTCACCGAGACTTTTTCCTTTCTATTTGTATGAATCATTGGTGTTGATTATTGTTTCCAAGTCGCCATTGCCATGAGAAGGAGTGTTCGAGTCATTATCTTCATCTTCATTCAGAATAGTATTAATAAAAGAATTGTTGAAGCCAATTTCCAGTAGATGTTCTACAAAAATTCTGCTAGGGTCTCATTCTTTTACCCTTTCATCATATATTAGATTCAGGCTATGGAAATGGCATGCAAATTCATCAATATTGTTCATATTTATGAATATGAAGTCTCCAACTTTCCAAGGAAGAGGTATTAATTTTTTTTCTCTTTTCATGGAAAAAATGCAACCAGTTGTTGTACTACCTTGTTATTTCAGTAACAAACATTTTGTTAGATATGTGGCATGGAAGGAAGGAAGGATTTTCCTTGGAACCAAAAATCCTTATGACATTGTAATTATCCATTTGTTCCAGTGTCCCCTTCCTATCCAGGCACTTACTCTCCTGGTCATACATCCGAGGAGTGTCCTTTCCAAACATAAAGCCTTTAAAAACTAAGACAAAAACATTAAAAAATTCATAAAAATGTTGGGAGGATTTGTGTTTCCATAATTTTTTATACCAGAAGGTTACTGGGTTGAATTCATAGCTTATTACACACAGATAATATCGGAAAATGACAACAATGTGCTATCATGAAAACCAGATAAGATGACATAAATAATTTCTTCTCCTTCTTGTATTGTGACAATTGGGAAGATATTTCGATGGAAATCAACTTTCCCCCATCGAAGATGCATGTTCCTTGACCGTAAAGTGTAAAATGTAAATAATCATGCAATAAATGTTGGTTTCAGTTTATTGTCCTGTTATTCTCGTGAAAAGCCAAGAAATTTCTCGGAAAGGATTTTTGAATGAGATGACCTGAAATCTCATGATGTCCTCGGGGATAGATGTTGGGTTCTCCAAGAACTCAGGTAAGAGGTCCAACCCATTGTCATGCTTCTTTAAGAATTCTCTGGAATCTTCACCCTTGAAGGTAAGTGTTGGCTCAGGAAGTCTCAACATCTTACAGAATACCTGAGGTGACAGAGAGACAGGGGAATGATCCCGCAATTGAATGATTCGCTGTCTTGGAATGTATCTCTTAGTGCACTAGGCGACCAACTCCTTACAATCAAAGACTTCTAGGACACAACCTATACGCACAATTCCAGACGTCCATATTACTTCCTTCTGGGCAGAAGGGGATGAGTAGTAAGAATATGCTCTGGACCACTGAAAGCTCTAGTCCTCACACCCGAAAATGTTCAATGTATCTCCACATAATTGTTGTTGAGTTGCTGCCATAAGTTGACGAAAACATTCCATTTCTCCAGATAATGTTTAAAGTGAACGCTTGAGAGGGATAATATAATCCTTCGTAAATCCTCGTTTAATTCATTTTAATAGGAGATCTCCTCGATCCCTTCGCTTATTAATGACAATATTTATGAACCTACATGATGATTTGTTAGCATTTAAAGCATACTAAATGTGTATTGGGAAGAGCGTGAGGGTGGAGATGACAGATAGGAGCGAAATAGGATTTGAGATTTTTGTGAACCCGGGAACCTGTGACTGCAAAAGGTTGAAAACTGGATAAGTATAGGATGGCGCGGTGGTTGGACGGACTCGTCATAGGAGGAATGAGACTTGGAATTTCAGGGAGTCCGGGGGTCAAAATTTAGATCGCAAAACTTTTGGATGCAAAATGTATATCATGGAACATGGGGTATGAGAGTTCAAGGCTGCCAACCTAGGAACCCGTGATTGAAAAATTGGCTAAGTATGGGATATGGCGGCAGTCTGTTGGACTCGCGATGTGAGGGTTCGGATGAGGATCCGCAATTCCTCCAACTCGGGAACCCTTCGTTCTAAAAAAATAACTAAGTATAGAAATAGAAAGGGAGAGTAGAAGGGAAAAAGGAAATGGGAAAATGGATAAGTATAAAAGAGGGAAAAGAAAGGGAGAAAAAAATTTAAAAAAAAAGGGGGGGGAGGGAATTTTCAGAAGCGGGAATTGATATCAACAACAGGCTCCAACTATGGGATTATAACCCCCTTTGGGTTGTCAAGAATCCAGAATCTCTCGTGACGAGGTGCTTTTGCCCATTGGGCTATGGAGTCAGAGTAAGAATATACAAACTGAACAAAAATAAAATTATGTACAATGAGAATGAAAAATTATTAGGAGAAGAAACCTTTCAAATGTTTCCCATTTATAGGCAACATTAATATTTTTCCTTTCATGTCTTGGAGCATATATGATTTAAATCTCAATATATTCTTGATGACATATGGTCTGATCCAGAGTGCTTCAAACTTTGTATGCATGGACGACTTCTCCTTGGCCTTGTTCCAAAGTAGCACCAGCTCTCCCTTCTGGAAGTTATTCATAGTTGTGCTTTGATCAAAATATCTCTTGATGCTATGTTGCCTCTGAGAAGTTTGATTCAGGGATTTTCTTCATTTCTTTTCCAACTTCATCAATTGGTTGATTCTATTCTAGATGGGTGAATTGTCTTTTGTATCCTCGGTATTAACCACAGATATCAATGCATTAAGCTCAAGGATAATCAAAATTTTCTCCTCTTTCCCATAAACCAATATATATGGAAACATCCATGTGCTATCCTTCGGGGTCGTTCTTCTTTCCCATAATGCTTTTGTTAGCTTCAGATGCCAATTCCTTTGGTTGCTATCAATGATTTTATTTATTATATGTACTAGTGTTTTGTTTGTGGATTCAACAAGGCCATTACATTGTGGATAATAATTTGATGATTGACCCATGATGATTCCATATTGTTTGAAAAACTCTTTGAACTTTGACCCGATGAAGACCGAACAATTTTTTGTGATAAATTTATCAGGGACGCCAAATCTCGACAGAATATTTTCTTTGAGGAATTTGATCAGTTCTTCAACATCATCCTTCTTTAGCACCATCGATTCTGGCTATTTTTTTAAATAATCGGTAGTTGTTAGAATGTACACATGCCCCTTGCTATATTTTGGATTAATCGGCCCAACAACATCAAGTCCCCATTGGGAAAACGATTGTTCTACCACAATAGGCTACAAAGGCATCACAAATTTCTTCATTTTTCCTGAAAATTGTTGGCATGACAAACATTTTCTTATTGTGGTATATGAATATCTGAAGATTGATGGCCAGTAAAATCCTGCTCTGATTATTTTGTGGGCGGTTACAGTAGGTGAAAAGTGCCACCAAATATTCCCTCATGGAATTCTTTGATCAATTCTTGGGCTTGATTTTCATTGATGCATCTCAACAATATACCATCAAAATTTCTTTTGAAAAGTATGTCAACAATCAACACATATTGGTTCACCTTCATCTTCAGTGTCCTTCACTCCTTGGGATTCATTGTGATAGGAAATTGCACAGACCTTAAGTAGAATATAACATATGTGTACCATTATGAATTAGCTAATGGTTCTTTGACTGAGATTGAAATCATCCCATAGACCGAGTCTCCATTCGCGATGATCTTGCATAAACATTGTCGCTTGATTTCCTTTAAAGGTTTAATCTCGATATCATATTCTTGTATTTTTTCCAATCAGTTAGCCCATTTTCCTTCTCTCAACTGTTGATTTAGAAGCATCTTTACTAGTGATGAGGGAATATAAGCTATAACATGGGAGTTTAATATATACATCTAAAAGTGTGGTACTACCTTTACAAGATCCAAGGCTTGCTTCTGGAGTTCTAAATACCTCAACTCATAGTCATGTAGGGTTTTTCTCATAAAACTTATTGGGAGTTCTTCTCTATTGATGTTTTTCTAAATGAGAATGGATTCAACAACTGTCTTTGTAGAAAATGAATAGATAATGAAGTCTCTTTGGAAGTCTAGACTGATGACGACAGGAGCGGTGATGATTTCTCCTTTGATATTGTTGAATGCTTCCTCGGTATCTGTTGTCCATTCAAACCTCTACTCCTTTTTCAGAAACAGATTGATCGAATTTATGATGCTTGTGTAGTGAGGAAAAAATATTTGCATAAAATTGATTCTTTCGAATGATTGGACTCCCTTCTTGGATGTTGAGGGGTTGAGCTTGTTTATTGCTTTAAATATTTTTGGATCTATGTAAATCCCTTCCTTTCATACAATGTGGCCCAACAACTTTCCTTGAGTCACAACGAACAAGCATTTCTTTGGATTCAGAGAAACGTCATATAATCTACATCTTTCAAAAACCATTCTTAAATGATTGATATGATCTACCATTTTGTTTGAACACACCTTCAATTCATCTTGGTAGACTTCCATAAACTTTCCTATCAAATCATTGAATGCATGATCCATGGCCCTTTGGAATGTGGCTCCAACATTCTTCAAACCGAAGGTCATTCTAGCATATGCATGTGTCTCTCATGGTGTGATAAATGTTGTATTTTCTCTATCTTCCTCAGCCACCAAGACCTGGTTATATCAAGAGAAACCATCCAACATGGACATGAAGAATGATCCAGTAACTTGTTGTAGAAGAAACTACATGTTAGGAAAAGGAAAACTATCATTTATTCTTGCTTTGTTAAGATCTTTGAAGTCAACACACATCCAGATATCCTCGATATTTTTCCTTACAATCACTGGATTTGAAAGCCAGTCTAAATGTCTAATGGGATAAATTATCCCTACCTTATTCAACTTCTCCAATTCGATTTTTACCAGAGGTTTCAGCTTGTGATTCATCATCCTTATTTTTTATTTCACTGGTTTTGCTTCTTCCCTCAAAGGAATGATATGTTGAAATATAGTTTTATCATAGGCTTTCAAATCATCATAGGTCCAAGAAAACACATCAATATATTCTTTGAATAGGGAAACATATTGATCAACCTCTTTAGTGGTACAATCAACTCCCAAGTTGACATATTTCGGGGAGTTGTTCATTCCAATATTGACTTTTCTCATTTCTTTCACTTTTCGAACTGAAACTTCTTCAAGGAGATTCTTGGCATGATCGTATTTTGTAAAAAAAGATTCATATTGTATGCAGTATTTTGGGATGGAAGACGAGCTATCGTCTTCTTCATCATCATCGTTTAACAAAAAAAAATCCAACCTTTCATCATTCTCAAATACTTGTAAGTACTCAACATTATCGGGCACAAATGGTCAAAAAGCTCTTTCTACCTAGAAATACATTTTTCTTTGAACATCATCTGGGTTTGATAATGAGGTCTCCAAGGCTAGTGAATCGGCCTTGTGATTTTTGTCCCTTGGAATGAAAGCAATGTTGAAGGAGTTGAAAGATTCCATCAGTTCGTTAACTCTTTTGAAATACAGCTTAAGTCTTTCCTTTTTTATTTTGTAACTTTAGGTAACCTGATTGATGACCAACTCTAAGTCTCTAGTCACAACAAGATGTTCTATTTTCATTTCTTGTGCAAGGATCATCCCATCGATCAAATATTCATATTATGCCTTGTTATTTGTGCATGGAAACTCCAGTCTCACGAGATGGGGATGCATAGTCTTATTTGGATTCAAGAGAGGAATTCCAACTCCGTTCCCAGATTTAGAACAAGATCCATCAAATGATGTCCTCTAGTAGCCTTTTAACAAACATTATTGGTTCCCCAAGCCTTGAACTCGTTCTAGGATTTCGTTGTGCTCCATGTCTAGGATAACATAGTTTCCAATCTCGACATCCATATAATCTTTGATTAATTCATTGTCCTTCTTCTTGAAAGAGAAGGGTTTTCTGGTTTCACGGGGTACTTTAATCATCCCTCCCTCCTTGCTTGGTAGCATCATTCAACTTTTGTCGTTCATTATATATCCACCAATCATGGATTTCCAGTGTATTCCCAACACAACTTCATATGTTGGAGGAAGGTCTACCACAATAATATTCAAAATTGTAATGATATGGGGGGTTTTTGTAATCCAAGCATAAAAATCCTTGATTTCTCCATACGCGGACACTTTTCTAGAGTCAATTGAATATATCCTCTCATCGTTTTCATAATACTTAGTGCAACTCATGCCTAATGTCTCCATGACTGCAAGCAAAATTATATTATTTGTTGCTCCAGTGTCAACTAAACAGTTATGTAATGCAACACCATGATTTTCAATTGAAATTTAGAAGGGTATAATTTTACCTCTCAGCTTGGCAGTTGATGGGCTCTGGTTCTGTTTTGGACTAGTAACGACATCTTCAGCTCTTTCTGATGGATCATCCAACAACTTCAAGATTTTTTGTCTTTGTTGAGGAATCTTTACCACTTCCATAAAAGGCAAAGTTATCCTCAATTTACTTAGATCCTCCATGACATTATATGTCATTTGAGTGGAGCTTGACACCAGATGTTGCCTTTTGGTTCCATTTCCATCCGTCACTTTATCATTCAACAGTTTTTCATTAGTTTTTTCTTTTTCTTTTTTCTTGTTATAGTCGCCATTATTCTTTGGTATATTTACAAACCCTCTTGTCTAGGTGATGTTTTCTTGTGAGTTAGGATCTTTCTCTCCCTCTCCAAATATATGCATGGACGTCTCACATCTATCCATCAGCACAGTTTCGAAGCTTTCATCAAGTAAGTAATAATTTTCTTGCTCGATTAATTACTCGTCATAGACATCATCTAGAACAGTCGTGTTTGGAGTAGGTTGTCTGGGAAACCTTGGTCTCTATGGGTTATCAATATCCTCAAACCTCACTCTATTTTCAAGGGGAGGGTTCCTCCTTTTCTCAGAAATTGTCATGCTTGTGTTTGGCATGTAATTATGTCCCCTTCTTAGTATGGTTATCACATTCTGCATTTGTTTTATGGTTCTATTCATCTGCACAATTTCAATTCTTTTCTTTGTTTCCTGCGCTGCCATAGGGTCAACCTTTATATCAGGTATGGTTCCTTTAAAAAATCCTCCTCCTGTCATTTTATTCTAAACCTCTCGAGGTTTGAATTATTCTTTCTTTCTTGAGCTGGAAGCTCCTTGATTATAAATATTTAATCCCTCCATATGTCGTTGTACTCTTCCTAGTATAATGTCGGGGTCAACACATGTCTCAATCATAATTTATTCCATCTCAGTGGCCTTAGTCATTGCCTCCTCCAAAGCATCCATTTGGGATGTTCTGATGGTATATTTTACATTCGTGGGCATTGCATTCTTATAACAATCAAGAATGACCGGGTCATTTGGTCTTTTATCTTCTGGAATTCTACTCAAGGTATTATTGAATCTGAGGTTAAAATATCGTATCCTTTCATTCTTCCTCAACCCAATCTGGGTGAAGTCGGTGAGGAGGGTATGGTAAGAAATTGGAGGGGAAAACATAGTTAGGAACATAGATTCGAAGTCATTAAATGAGCGAATGGATCTACTAGGCAATGTTGTATACCATTCATAAGATCTTTCTGATAAGGTTTGCAGAAACAACCTCACCATAACGTCGTCATATTCAACTTGGTGAAAGTCACAAACGTCAAGAAATAAGTGCAGATGCCTCTTTGCATCGATTGTTCTGTCTCCAAAAAATTCCTTTAAGGTTCCCTTAGGGAGAATAGGGATCTCATGTTTTTCACCTATAATATTAAGAGGGGAGTCTCTTACCCTCCTTCTATTTCCAAACCTTGGGAGTCCTTGATTTCTTGCGACATCTCTTCCACCTCCTTGTCTCTCATCATGATGCTCATATCAGGGTTGTTTGTCTCTCGCTGCCATGTCTGGGGAGACTTCAGGGCTAGAAGGCCATGGGTGCACTATATTTACAAAGAATTCATTTGTGTTGTTATGTTGCCTATATTCTCTTGGAGGATCCTCTTTCCTTGTCAAGAGAATACAAGTACCATCTCATTTAGCCATTCATATCACCTCTTGAGTGAATGTGCTTTGGATTTTCTTCACCATTTCCTTCTAGTTTGTTACTTGGAAATAGCTCAATATTTGGGGGTTCAAGAGCCCTCCCTTGGAGGAAGAGGAGACCCATAAGTCTCTCTTTCTCTTTGGTGTTTTCTTTCCACTAATACAATCCTTTCCATTGGTGGCATGAATGTTGTTTATTTCTTGTTCTAATGTCCTTAAGCACTCTAGTTTAGTTTTTCTTATCGTTCTTAGTTTAGCCTTTTGTTTATATCATATGCTTGATGTTTCTAACTCTTGCATTCATGGATGTCTTGCCTAGCTAACCCAACTAGGCTTGTAAGCATCTCTATTTTGCTCATTTAGGTGACAAAAGAGATGCAACAGATTAGCGACTCCATTGGGGAAAGGTATCAATTCCATCCCCCATTTGGGTTATTTTATCTCTTCTTTTCATTTATTTAACTTGCAAGAACCATAACTGGCCCAATCCTACCTACAAAAATCCAAATTCAAAGCTGAGCTAAGAGAATTTCATCTGAAATTTTCTTCATGGTCATGTAACAAAGGTGCGCGGGTTTTTTGACCCATAGGCGCGTCTTTAGTGCACGTGCATTCAATCCACTATTTTTCTCAGTGTGTTCTATGCACTTGCGCCAAAGGGTCATTTTTTAGTTGCGCATTGGCACCACATGCGCCTTTGTCTACTCTGTGACCTTCGCATCTGCTCAGAAATTCACACATTGTAAGGGTTTTTGTGATTTTTGGAGGACCCATAGCCTTCTTAAGCTTGATTCCATGCAAATTGTAATATGCACCACACTTAGATACCCTCTCCATATGAAGGGATTAGTCAAAACATAGGCACTTAGGGGGTTAAAATCATTATTTCTCCTCTTTTTCTTTCATTTTGCCACATGGATGGCTTGCTTTGATTAAAGTTTAAGTTGGAATCATTCTAAATCACATATAAAACTTGCATTGGGACCAGAAATTGGACACAAATCATTGAGTATGCTCTTCTCTTGCGCCCCAAAGCGATCTTGAGAATTAGAAAGAGATTGAGGGAAAATTTCATCTCCCTTAAAAAGACATAATCTTTAGGAGAGGACAGCAGCCCCCTCGGGACTCCTCTTAGTTTATTTTTCAAACATATCTTAATGTTGTTACGGGCCCATCCATGCCCACATGCTACAAAGATAGGATAGTGATTGAAGTTTACTTTCTTAGATTAAATCACTAGGGAAGTTTAAAGGTTTTGTAATGGGCCCACATGTGCACAATCTAGGATAGTTTCAAAGTTTTCTTAGATTAAATCACACTAGGGAGTTAAAGGATTAGTAAGGACCCACATGTCCACATGCTAGTTTCCTAGGGACTTTAAAATTACACAAGGTTGTACCAATGACACATAGTAAATTAGGTAATAAAGACTTGTAAGGACCCCATGAAGTCCACATGCAACAAGGTGACACCTAAATTATTAAAAATTTGGCACACTTTCACTTGTTCACACACAAATTTCACCAATCACTCACATAGTTTTATCTAGAAATTATGGAGGTTGAAATAAGTATCCTCCAACGGGATTCTGAAATGCCCCACCCTTTTTCTTGACAAGGCCATCCACTCCCACTTAAATTCAATGAGGTTGGTTCACACCCCCAACCTCTCAAACAACCACACCTAAAATATTTCTAAAAACTCACTAATTTTTCCTCCACAAGAGGTACTAAAAGAAATTTTTTATTCTAGGTAGGATATCAGGGATATGCATCCAAATAACTCCCCGTTATCTGGTTCTCACATCGTCAAAATAGTAGAATTTGACAAATTGGAAACTTTTAAATCCTCCAAGTCAAGTGTTCCTACACCATAAGGAAGGGAGATACCTGTGAAGGATTGAAGGCCAAGGTCTGGTTGTTCTGTGCGTCCCCCCTTGAGGCACCCACCTCTTGGATGGGATCCATCCTATGACCCATTTCTTAGGCCAAAAATCTAAATGTTGCACTTTGACCGAGGTACTTAGTGACCAAATTTTTAGGACATCTACCTAGGTGGAAATTGTGGGTTGTAATTACACCTTGATTGGATTTTGTGTGGCTATTGGGAAACATTGCCATCTCTTTCAGGATATGCACCCTCTACCCCTCATTATAACTGATTACTTCATCCTTCACTAGTTCCTCTTCGGTGACTTCAGACCCCACTATTGAGTGCTATTGGAAGGTCCAATGTTATTTGGGAGGAAGAACATTATGTATTTTTAGGACATGATCATTTGTTTTTCTTTGTTCTCCCACACGAACAAGAACCACCTACCCACATGTATGCTTCTTTATCAATTTATGTAGGATGCTCTTGTGATTACATGTGATTGTGAATTATATTACGAAGGTCCAAAAATTATAAAGGCTCTTGTTCATTTATCTTCTCTCATCACCATTAGTACACATCCACTTTTCTAGTCAGACATCATAGGGGACCCACAAAATCCTTGTCGTTACAGACACTTTCTAAATATCCCTCCCATTCTAAGGGGAGTTCCTAGTCTTGCCAACTCATCGACTCCACCTTCTAACACTCCTGTGAGTGCTATTGTCTTAAGATCCACTTTACTCGGTTCCACTTTACTTGGGTCCACTTCCCAAGATCAACCATCCACCCACTTTACTGTACAAGGAAGCGGGGGGCACACTCCTTCCCAGGAGGAAGTACAACCCCACCTATCCCCCCTCATGGGTCAGGGACACACATCACTCACACCATGGCCGGAACAATCCTTATGACATTCCCACCATGGTTGGCACTAATCTTCCACCACAACCTCAGATTCCATACTTGGCTTCCCTCAACATACTAGATCTGACTAAACTCACTAATGATCCTATATTGCACGACCCCACATGGCCTGCAATGCCTACCAAACTACCTTCAGACATCGTCAAGTTTGAAGGAAAAGCGGGAGATGACCTAGCTAACCATATCATGACCTTTCATTTATGGTGCTCCTCCAATAGCATTATGTATGGTTCTTTCTGATTGATACTATTTCAACGCACACTCACTGGCCCATCAGCCAAGTGGTATGTAGAAGAAAAATCTGGGTCCCATACGACCTTTGAATCTTTAGCCAAAGCATTTTTTACCTTCTTTCAACTCCCAAAATGTCATGAAAATGGTCTCAAACTAATCTCAGAGTTTAAACAAACCTCTGCTACACACATTGCCGACTACATTCATGAATGGTGTCGGTGACGTAGTCTATGCAAAGCTAAAGCTACCGTGCAAAAATGCCTTAATTGGTTTCTCAAATCACTTGTTTCCCTCCTTGCCAAAGATGTGGCCACTACCTTCCCCCAATAAGAAGAAGAAGCCATCAACAAGGCCCAACAGTTTGAACTTATTTATTCACAGTCAGGATATTTGTATAAAGTACTACTTGATGCCACGAGACCCGTGCCATTTGGCCAAGAAAAAACTGGGATGTCTCACTCAGTGGATGGATTGATTGGTACCACTACACACCACAATTCACACCCCCAACAACCACCTATGTATGGAACACCTCAATATCCACCAGCATATGGTAGACCTCCTTATTATCCTCCTCCCCCTTATCAACAACCATACCCCTTGGATTTTCCTCCACCCATCAACAGACCACCATCGACATCCACAGTACACCCAACAACCCAACCAAGTTCGCGTACCCCTTCTACCTCTTCTTACACCCTAAGCACTAGTGAAAGAGCCACGCCTTCCTATGCACCCTATGGATCATTACCATAGAATAATTCATACTTTCCATTTCCTAGTCCTCCCCAACCCATTGTTTCTCCACAAGGACAACCACATGATGGGGTTAATTTTGTTCAACCCTCTCCCGTTCAGCAATATCAAAATTTTGAACAGCCGAATACGGCTAATCCGACCCATCAGTCAAAAAATGCCAAAAAGAAAGGAAAAAAATGAAACAATAATAATCCTAGACCAGGAGGAAACCAGAACCACCCCCAGCAAAACCAACCTACCAGGGGAAACCAGAATCAGGGGAACCAGAACCTCCAAGGGGTAATAACAACAAACGCCAAGGGAAGAACACCAACAATCTTCGGACAAACTTCCCTTGTGCCCTTTGTGGTGATTATGGTCATTATACTCACCATTTCCCTCGAATCACTGACTTCAAATGAATGAAAGAATCTGGAAATGGACCACGTCCCCCAGTACCGCCTACTCCCCAATAGGCCCCACAACAATATGTACAACAACCCCCACCAGCTGTGTTACAAAACCCCATACCACACCAAGGGGTGATGAACACCCAACAGGAGATGCATCCAACCCCACCATAGATGGGTCAGTATCCAAACCAAGGTACTCCTACCGATCACACTATCCTCCTCACTAGCAAGGAGGAATTCCTTATACAAGCACGCAGTCATTAATGCATCACACCCTCTGACCCTCCTCCTACTACCTCAGACGCCACCCCAGTTACAACTGGCCCACCTTTGATGATCCCTCACCCTAATACTAACACACCCCTCTGTATTCCTCGCATCCCATTACGACGGAATGTCACCAACCCTCAGGCTAGGGCGGCCCACAATTATAGTGTAGTCGACAACTTGGCACAATCCCCCACTACCATGTCAGTCTTGGAAGTTCTTCAAACCTGTCCTACTCAACAAAAGTCGTTACTTTTCGCTCTGGAGGCAGTCGACTTTGTTGATACTCGACTCATCACCTTTGATATCGATAGTGGGGAACCTCGTCTCCCCACTTTGGTCACTTTCAAAATACTGGTTAAAATCTAGAACATCACAGTTCATCATTGCATTATTGATGAAGGTGCATCCACATGCATCATGTCCAAAACCATATGGAAGAAACTTGGCTCTCCTGAGCTCATACCATCTGCCATTACTTTGAGGGCTTACGACGGGTGACCCTCCTCTCCCAAGGGAATCTTCCAAAATGTCCGCGTTGAACTTGGGGGAAAAAATATCCTCATTTACATTGAGGTTATCGTTGCTCCGCTCAACTACAACCTTTTCAGACGTAGCTACATGTATGTGATGAAGGTTGTGGCCTCTTCTATGTTTTGCACAATGATGTTCCCCCACAACGAGAGGATCATCACTATTCACCAAGTATCACATTATGAGACCAACCCTTCCTCCAACATCGATAACATCTTACCTCTCGTTCACACTAATCCTGAGGCCTACCCACTCATTGAAATGGGTCCTGGAATTTTTAAGGACCCATCCTTGCTAGGGACATACCACAGAGAACCTTCTCTCATCCATCCCTCAGCACAAGTATGTATCATCAGTCGCAGAGCTCCTTCCTCAGGAATCCCTTGTGAACTCCCCAGTTACCCTTGTTTCTAACTATACCCTCCACTAGAGCCACATTTCGATTTGGGAGAAAATTCCCCAAGCCATCACCCAAATCCCCTTCTTTTACCCCCCATCGAGCCTACAAGATTTCCAAGTAGCCACAACACTTACCCTTCCCAATATGGTGTTGGAAATCCTAGTATGGTATCTACATCCGCCTGAGATGGTCCCTCAACCATCCCTCCCTCTTCAAATGGAAGGAATCCTGATGTAGATTCCAATACTTACCTCCACCATCCCAACTACACCCCCACTCACTAGCACCCCTACTATAGCTGGGGGCAGACGGAAGAAGAAAGAGCCTGCTGCTCCACTTCCACCATGAGTTCAGCCTCCTTGTGCACTATGAGAGAAAGATGGACACCCTACTAATAAGTGCCCATGTCTCCCCAAGCTACGCAATTTAATTCAACTCCCACAAGCAATGAAGCCACTCGTCACTTCTTCCAATGCTACCACTACGACCACTAAAACAGATAGAAAAGGGTTGTGGACCAAATTCGCATGTGCCATCTGTACTGAGTATGGCCATTACACCCACCACTGCCCGACATTACCTCAATTTTGGCAGACTCTAATGGTCGTTCGCCAGAGCTTCCAACAAGAACCTCCTCCACCCACATCATCTCACACGCATGTCACGATCCCGGTTAATGAAGGTATGAGACATCCTTTCTCTCTATGTGAATCACTTGATAATTTCACATATCAATGTGTTATGATCATTGAATACAAGCATTGCCAAATGGACCTTATTCAAAACCCTACACCCCTCCCTCTAGTAGAACCAATGAATACCCCTACCACATCACTTGATGTGGTTCATATCTTCTCGCCGGAACCTAGGGCACTCCTTACTTCCCCCATGTTTCTTGGATGATTTATATGAGGATTTTCCCCCAAATCTCCCCAATTCTCCAATCCATTTCCCCATGGAAATTCTACGCCCGACTACCATTTTCAACCCACAGTATCTTGATATTTGGTTCATGTTGAGCGAACCATCGCAACCCCCTTGTGTCACCCTCCCTACCTCTTCACCACCCGAAGACAACCATACGATGACAATCACCAATGTTGTTCCCCTGGATCCACTATATTCTCTATAGTTCCACTGCAACAAAGACATCCTCGACGAATTAACCACCCCCGATTTCCAATGGGATCCTCTCCATCACCGAGAACTCTTTCTATCACAAGATGCCTTTGCGCCTCTTCACCAAAACTCCATATACACAATTGAAGCCAAATATTTTATCCAATCATGGCATATAGACTAGTTCAATCACCCTATCCCTGCCCCCGATGCTTTTGAGGAAGGTAATATGGCCAACATTTCCCCCACTATCAAAATTGATATTTCCATCAAACCTAGTATCATAGAGGAAATCACCATCGACGCCGCATGCTCTCCTGAAGAACTCATTTCTTACAAATCTCTCTTCCAAGAATACTGGGACATTTTTGCCTGGTCATATACAGAGATGCCAGGCCTTGATCCCTCTATTGTCAAACATCGCATAGACACATGGCCCGATATTACGCCTGTACGACAAAAGTAACGTCCATTACACCCATCCAAAACAGCAGCCATCAAAGCTGAGATTGAAAAATTACATGCTACAGGGTTCATATACCCCATCGTATATACGTCATGGGTCTCCAAACCCGTCCCGGTAAACAAAAAATAGGGTACTATTCGTGTTTGTACGGATTTTCGTGATCTCAATCATGCTTGTCCCAAAGACAATTTTCCAGCACCCTTCATTGAACAAATTATCGATGATTGTGCCGGCCACAAGGCTTTGTCCTTCATGGATGAATTCTTTGGCTACAACCGAATTTAGATCCACCCAGCCGATCAATACAAAACCACATTCACTACCCCTTGGGGTACCTTTGCATATCATGTCATGTCTTTTGGCCTCAAGAATGCAGGAGCCACTTTCCAATGTGTCATGACATACATTTTTTATGATCTGGCTCAAATCATTCTCACCTACTTGGATGATCTCACTGCTCGATCCAAAAAATGCAATCAACACCTGGATGACTTACGCATTGTATTTCATAGGTGTCGTAAGTACAATATCCGATTGAATCCCCTCAAGTGTGTATTCTACATCACCGTTGGACGCCTCCTTGGGTTCATCGTCTCCCAACACAACATCACAGTCGACCCCCTCAAGGTCCAAGCCATCATGGAAATTCCCCCACCACGAAATTTACGCCAACTGTAGAGCCTACAAGGCAAAGCTAACTTTTTACGCCACTCGGGCACATGGTTTCCTTCGCCTCTTATGTCATGATATCCCATTCAAATGGGACGAACATGCCCAAAATGATTTTGATGATCTCAAAGCAGCCCTCTCCAATGCCCCATTGATTAGTCCACCTAACTATAACCATGACTATATCCTCTACTTATCGGCTTCAACTGTCCTTGTAGCAGGAGTTCTTATCTAATTAGGGGATGACGACCAGGAGCATGTCATTTATTATGTTAGTAAAAACCTTTCAGGGTCACCCTTGAAATACAATCACGAAGAGAAACTCGCCCTTACAGTTTTCCTTGCAGTTTGTAAATTGCACCATTACATCTTGCTTCGAACTACCAAAGTCATCGAAGATTCCAACCCAATGCACTACTTGCTTAGTCGCCGGAAAATTAATGGAAAATTTTCCCAATGGATCATCATCATTCAGGAGTATGACCTAGAAATTTCCACACCCAAGAGAAAGAATGCCCTTGTACTTGCCGAACTCATTACGACATTTCCTTCCGATACTACCAGTACCCCCGTCAATACCGACTTCTCATATGAACATCTCTTTTACATCCCCTCGAATGAACCTTGGTACGACAATCTCCTCGTCTACCTCCGAACACAAAAGTTCGGAAACCACCTCTCCAGGGACGATCGTCGATGTATTCGACACCAGGCCCCCCGATACCTCCTTATCGACAATATCTTATATCGATGGGGGGTTGACACCATACTTCATCGATGTTTGACCATTGTTGATAGAGTCTTGAATGACTGCCACAGCGGCGCATGTGGTGGTCACCTCTCCAGGATGTCTATTGCCTAGAAAATCATTCAAGTAGGCTATCTTTGGCCCTCATTATTTCACGATTGCATCCACGTTGTGAAGCGATGCGACAAATGTTAGCTTTACGCCAAAAAAGCACAAGCACCACCCGCTCTTTTACACCCAGTCATTACTACTATCCCCTTTTGCAAATGGCATAGAATTCATGACTTGCAACCCTCTGTCTAGCACTAGACACAAATACATCGGTGTTGCAGTCAATTACTTCACCAAGTGGGACAAATCTATTCCTACCTTCAACAACACCACTGACACTGCAACGTGTTTTTTCTTTAACCACGTCATATCCCGCTTTAGAGTACCACTCCAACTAGTCTTTGATCACGGGAAACATTTTGAGAACAAGATTTTCGTCGAACTCTCATCCAGGTTAGGCTTCTCCCATGAGTTTTCCTCCCCATACTACCCTTAGTTGAACGGACAGGTAGAAGCAGTCAACAAGGTCCTCAAAACCATGTTGCAGTGCATGGTTAACAAACATAAGACCAATTGGCACCTTATGTTGTTTTCCGTACTATGGGCTTATCGCACGGTAGTTAAAACTGCCACTTGTTTCACACCATTTCATCTATTCCATGGGGTCGAGGCCACTCTCCCCATTGAATGAGAAATCCCCACATTACGCACCGTTATTGAGCTATTACCCGACACTGCTCCGATGGAGCAGCGTTTGTTGAACTTAGAGTCGTTGGATGAAGACCGTTGGTCTTCATTACAACACAATGAGGTAGCCAAAAAATGATCGAAGGCCACCTTTGATCGCCATGTCAACCTTCGATCATTCAATGAAGGCGACCTCATCCTCGCTTATGATATCACTCATGATACCCTCGGCCATGGAAAATTCGAGTCACTATGGCATGGAACTTACATCATCCAACACTGCCTTACTAAAGGCGCCTACATTCTGGCCTCTCCCGACAACCACCCTCTCAAAATACCCGTCAATGGGTTGTACTTAAAGAATTTTTATGCCTAATCATAGCCATTCTATACTCGACTTTTTCCTTTTCATACATGTTTTGTAGAGTTTTTAGTCTTCTTTTTTCATTCCTTGCATCTAATCCACCATTTTTGTTATTGACAGATGCCTCCTCCATCGGCCTACCACATCGGTTACGCCAACAGACACAGAATCTCACTTTGGCCGCTTGGGCCCTCTATTCTCCCTCACTTGAACTGCTCCACTCCAGTGGCATATGTTTGGGCTTAGCAACCAACAACCAATCTGAATACATCGTCGTCCTTGGCCTCCTAGCTGAGGCTAGTCACCATCGTATCCATCACCTTAGCCTGTTACTCATTGTCCTTCAGCTCAAAAATGTGTACCGTGTCTGCGATCCTTGCCTCTTCCGCAAATACCTACAAGTTAGACTTTTATCTCGACAGTTTGATTCCATCACATTTACAGATATTCCACGACAATTCAATCAAATAGCATATAACATGGCTAACCTAGTGTTAGATTGGCATTTATCACATCAAGATACCAGTATGCATACATAAATCATCAACAGTCTGTCACGGCATATATATTAGACATCATCAAAAAACACATGTAAACACCACAAAGATTTGAAAAGGTATATCCATCATAAACATATATATCGGTCAAAAGTGCCATCAGTTTTTACAAAAAAAAAAATAGTACATCAAGTACAATACCCATAGGTAGGTGAACCACCTCACCCCTATAGATACAAAAAGTGCCACATCACCATATACAACATGGGCTCACCAACCTATATAAACACAAAAATACATACATCGAGGCCCTCATGGAGCCTCTAGAGCACCACCACCCGGTCCTCTCTCAGGAGGAGGTGCCCCACTAGCTAGGGGTCCCTTAGGTCTTGGGGGCACCCTGCTAGTCATCACTACCCTCGCTACCACTGCTCTACGGATCAGTGTCCACAAATCTGTCGGTAAGCCCACACACTTCTCTAGAACTCCCTCGTCATGGATGCACGTCCACATGCCCTCAGGCACTCCCTGTAGTACCACCTCTAATCAGTGGTGAAAATACTCAAAATCTCTCCCAGCCCCCACCGAAGGAGCATGTGATGGCCCGACACCTAGATCATCAATGCAGTGCCTCCTGCCTGCTCTCTTGTCATCAACGAGCCTCACCCCAGCATCATCTTTTCACTGTCTCTCTCCTGCCTGCGGATCTCCCCATGGCGGTCTCACTAGCCCCTGACGAGTTGACACTCTAACCAACTCAACCTCGTGCCCACAAGGTCCCACATTTGCACACACAACACACACATGATAGCATCAGCATCCACCCATACATAAAATACAATGCTATACTATCTAAAAATCAAAACATCAAATCTAACATCATACCTCTGTGGTCGAACACCCCCCAGGACGTAGCACCATCTCTAGATCATCCCGGAAATACACCCCAAAATATGGATAGCGAAGTATGATCTGTGGCATATAATTCCACACCCATGCAACCTCATTCGTAAAGTAATGGCCCCCCTCCCCACCACCATGACGAACCAAAATAGTCGCCCATCACCTCAATCACGGCTCTCGCACACCAGGCGCGTCCAAAAGCACTCTAGGGCGCAACATCGACACCCAAGATGGACCTAAAGGCAAACTCCCCTGAGTCAGTAGCTCGACACTTGTCCAGTTTCCCCACCATATTGGCATGCAACATCAAGCCCCAAGAAAAATGCTCACCCTCCAACACCCTATGCATAACCCTCAGCTGACGCCCACTGATCCGCTAAGTCGTGAGAGACCCATAGACTCTCACAACCATCGCTACCACACAACAATGTATAAGGGAATCCATCATCCCAATGCTAACCACGAAATCCAACATGAAGTTCTCCCCCAAACAATACCTCTGGGATAAGGTAGCCAACTGCCCATCCCCAGGTAACACGGGCTCCGTTGGTAAAGGAGTTCCCCGAAAAGGGATACCAGTCAGAAAATATATATCCTCCACCACATTGAAGGCCAACTCCTCACCCCGCACAATGAAGCAATGCCAATCTAGACTCCACATCGAGATCAGGAACTGCAAAAAATACTCCTGTGCCCGAAGTAAAGAGCACTCAAAAAACTGCAGTAGCCCACAAGCTGCCAAAGTATCCTGGACCGTCGACTCCTCATCCCTCATTTCCTCCCTCGGGCATGACCAATCCCTCTCTCTTCAATGAATCAACATCATCCGAATGATCACCTGCATCCACATATACAGTACTTGATCAACCATCACAACCCATAAAAAAATTAAATCTCCACAAAAAGATAAAAAATTTCACCCCTCTGCTTTGCCTCAAAGGCGCTACATTTTTTCCCACAGGCACGCACATTAGGGATGATTTTAAGGATGGAAATTTATTTTAAAATGTAGAAACCTTTGCGAATCTTACTAATCCTTCATATGCCAACCATAAATGTTTGGCGGAATTTTTGTAAAAAAATTCAAATTTCTAAGGATTTTATATAGTTTATCTAAAATTTTGGCGAATTTTAAGGTAAAATGTTTTTTTCCTTTAAAATATGGGCAAATCATTTTTACAATAGCGAATCTTTTTTTGGGAAAAACCATGGAAAATTAGCCCATGAGCGAAATTTAGCCCCTAAAATCATCCCTAGCGCACATATGCACGCCTGTTCATCCCACAATTGCGCACTCATGCATGACTGTTGGCCATACAAAGGCGCACCCATGCGGCCCTATCATACATACATATGTGCACGAGTGCGCACCTGTTCACTACATAGTTGTGCACACATGCGCAACTGTTAGACCCATTGTCATGCATACATGCCTTGTTGTGCTTCGAACATGCACACATTATATGCGCACCTGTTTTTCCCCTTCGAGCGCCCCTGTGCGCAGCTCTCCCAATTACAGTCGCGCACACGTGCACGTGAATCTTTTGATCACCCGCGCACTGGGGGGGGCACACTAATAAAATAACTTGTACGATCATCCGTACAACCCCTGCCCAAAAATGAAATCCTAACTAGTATGCAGGAGGATCTGACCACTAACCTGACACTCACAGAATCTGGATCGCCCAATTGGATCTCCTAGAATCTCCAAATCTCCTCTCAAATAACTCGTCCACTCAATAAGACAACAAGTACAAATGAGGTGGAATTGTGGGCCCTACAACTATATATAGTCCCTTTTGCCAAACTTCCAAACATCATTCCGGGAGCATCGGGCGTCTGTTTTTCGATCCGTCTTCATCCATGGGATCAACATCTCACCACCTACATCATCCCATTCTCTGGGCCACGATCCATCATCGGCCCCCGAAGGGGCCTTTTTCTCATACCACACTCAGGTACGCATGCTTATATTCACACATTATTGAATAAATGTTATATGATCTTTCTCTTCAGATATGGTTCACGTGGGGTATTCGGTTTTCATGTGTGCAGGTACTTGATCATTATACATCAACATTACCCCTTCAAGTATATCATCGACACTGGCATGTAGTCATTCCCTCTGCATATCAAATTTCATCTCCCAGTCACACCCTTTGATCTTTTGCTTCTAGGATCCCTATATCCGGCTCTCCAGTGTTGTTACCTCCGCTTCATTTTGGTACTGTCACCTAGTAGCACTCTCCCCCACATGAGTTGTCCCATTCATAGTCCCCCTCAACACTTTGACACTCATGTTGTTTTCACCCTTTAGGGATGGGAGTCCTGATAGTCTTACGCATCGTCGAGAACCAACCACATACTCCTTCTCCTCATTATTTGCTAGCCTACCCAATGGACTCCTAGGTTACTTCATCATGGTTCTATTTTGAATGCACCTCTGTAGTATCAATTAGCCCTCCATCTCCTCCACCGTTAGTTTTCCCATCTGCAGATTACCCTCCATTCATTTTTCCTAATACAGAAACCCACCTATGGGACCCCCACCCCCCCACCTATTTTCACATAACTTGTGCCCTCACAAGCCAAGCCATATTACACTGGGGCACCTGTTTCTGTATCTATATGCTCATCCCCAATTATTCTTTATTTATTTGATAATGGTACAAAGCCTTTGTTTCCAGCCTTAGCATATCTGTTTTTTGTCACCCTTGGTGACCTTCCTTTTTCGACAGGCGCAACCCATTTCGCCCTTGGTTGGGGCATTCATTACCTTCTCCTCCTAATGACACCATTCATCAACCCCGAGTATCCCATAGTCCTTATACCTTTGATCTCTGATTTTTTCTACTTTGTCATGCCTATGGCACAATTTAACCCACATCTACTCGTCCCCCTAACAACTAGATTCAGTTTCACGGTTGTTGCCACTCATACCTCACATATATCCCCAACCAAGGACAGTCTTGAGTCTCACCACTTCTTTCCTTCGTCCATGTTCCTCATTAGTTCCCGATCTCATCCAGTGGATTTCATGAAGCCCTTTGCTTCTTGGAGTCACGTCTCCCTTTCTGTCGACATCAACACAATATCTTGACTCTCATTACCTTTACAATGAGGAGTCTCGGATGGCACAGAGAGAACCATCATTGCTCTCTACTGTCGTTGACCCCCATGACATTCGCTTTCAACACTTTATCATGTGGCGGTGGGTCTTACTTTGCGACTATTGCAGTTATTTTTATATGAAAAAGACCTCTGAACACTGATATACTATCAATGTCTACACATTATCGACACTTCTCACAGGTACCCTTACCTTTTTCAGAGTTTGCTCCCCATCAGAATCGTCCTTTGTCATTATCAAACTGCCCCGAAGGGTGCTACAGTGATCTACATCGACACACAACTTCAGTTACCATCTTACACATTTTTGAGTTACATAACACAAGCATGGGGCATGCCCATCGCGTTTGTACAGATTTTTATTATTTCACCCCCTGTGAAAGGTTTGGGTCTTATAAGTTCCCCTTTCCCTCCAATGGGTCGCTCTTGATACTCCCCACAATGCTCTTTCTTACAAAGGTACTCTCAGTAGAAGAAACATTGATGTATTTCGGCTATACGTATGCTCCTAACCTCATACATCAGGGGGCATATGTTATCACTGAAATTTCATCCGCAAATGGTTATAGGAATCCATCATCTTCAAAAAACCCATTAGTTCACTCATGGACCAAAAATGCATCTCCACAAGGTCCAAAACTATACAACTAGTTATAAAATCAGCATGCACTAAGACTACACAGGGAGCGCGCACACATGTGCCATCCAGAAATGCAAGAAAAATCGCACATGCACACGATGCGCGACTTTGGACGCAAAAAACCGTGCACCCCTCAAAATGGTGCATTTATGATATTGGTCGGCCCTCCACCCACTTCTGGTTCAGCTTCCAAGTCGATTTGACACCCAAATATCTGTTGAATCTGACTGGGGGGCTGGTCAAAGACCTAAGGGCCCCTTGTTCACACTAAGAATTGGTTGCATAATGCCTCAAAGCTATGCTATAAAAGGCGGCCATGGGTGCACTATATTTTCAAGCAATTCATTTGTGTTGTTATGCTGCCTATATTCTCTTGGAGGATCCTCTTTCCTTGTCAATAGAATACAAGCACCATCTCATTTAGCCATTCATATCACCTCTTGAGTGAATGTGATTGGATTTTCTTCACCATTTCCTTCTAGTTTGTTACTTGTAAGAAGAGCTCAATCTTTGGGGGTTCAAGAGCCCTCCCTTGGAGGAAGACGAGGCCCATAAGTCTCTCTTTCTCTTTGGTGTTTTCTTTCCACTAATACAATCCTTTCCATTGGTGGCATGAATGTTGTTTATTTCTTATTCTAATGTCCTTATGCACTCTAGTTTATTTTTTCTTATCGTTCTTAGTTTAGTCTTTTGTTTATATCATATGCTCGATGTTTCTAACTCTTACATTCATTGTTGCCTTTCCTAGCTAACCCAACTGGGCTTGTAAGCATCTCTATTTTTTTCATTTAGGTGACAAAAGAGATGCAATAGTTATTACCATATTATTCAACTGGTGTAAAATGCTTCTTTGATTATTCAATCCAATTTCTAAATGGGGTTGATTACCCTGGGGTAAAGTCATATATTCTTTCACAAATGTTGGGCCAGGTTATGAATTTTCAGTTCATGTCCCCAGTATGGTCACCAAAAATGTTGACGCTTGAATCCATTAGGACCGAAACGACAACCTCACAGGGATACGAATCACCCTGCATTTTTATAAAGGTGGTACTCCTTTGTTATGATTTTCGTGGGACTCTAGGTATTCAAAATGTGGGACTTTTACAGAAGTTTGTCATGGTAATCAAAGGAAAGTAAAAATTTAAAAACGGAAAATGTTTTCTTTTCTTTTAAATAAAGTTCCTAAGAATGGACCAGGAACCACACACATTCACACATTTAAAGTAAATAAACAAAAGTTCCTCACATCCATCATAGTTGGGCTAAAGATTTCTGATCACATAAAAATAAAAGAAAATGATACACATGCATAAGAGAACATTGATAGAGTAATACATGGACAGATCAAATAAATATAACGATAGATCAAACTCAAATACTTTATATTCACAAAATTGGGTTACAAAGTACAGTCAAGATTGTTCCCAAAATAGCTCTCTTGAAATTTCTAAAAATATATAGTTTATTACATATTCTCTGGAATTTAAATGCATTTTTCATAAAGACTGGGATTGGGGCACCCACAAACAATAAAGAATATATATATATAAGAATGAAGTTCGTAGAAGGAAGAAAGTGGGCGACGGAAGAATAAAAGACCTGGTAAGAAAAAAAAGGACATTATCAGTCTTCGGTTAAACCTTTCTATTTAAAGAGGTGGAGTAATTGGATGAAGAACTTGATAAAGAAATAAGGATGTGATCAATATGAACTTACTATGATGATATCTCTCATTTTTTTACTTTCTTGTTGATGTCATTTTATTGCTTTCATCGACGGTTACAAGAACCATCTCAACTGCCTTTTTCCCTTCATCAGTTAATTTGTCGATAGTTTTTTTAAACCACTCTTCGATATAGCTTCTCATTGGTACCACGTTGATTTCATGCCGGATTTTTATATTGAAAATATTTCCCTCCAATTCCCTTAGATCAATGGAAATATTACACAAAGCTTCTTCAATATCTTGATTTTTTACTAAATAATCCACTAGCCAATTCTGCACGTCATTTTCATTATACTCAAGAATTCCATAGAACTTTTCAAATGATAACCCTTTAAATATCTCAACATGTTTTTCAAAGTATTGCTTGGTTAGGAACAATGAGTTGAAAATCAATTTGGGGTCTTGGACCTCATCAGTGCTTCCGTCTAGGTCTATCTCAATCATCCTTTTGAATAATTCTTCTCTCCTTGTTATGGCTTGGATGCATGCTTGGACAATGATATTCAAGTTCTTAACATTTTCCTTCCAGCATGCATTAGGTTGTTTTATCTGGTTCATAGAAGGGAGATCCTCCTCTCTTCTTCTCAAATCTGTCGTATTGGTAACTTTAAAACCGAAGGGTACGACCGCATCAAGGTAAAAACCTTCTTCATATTTTAAATATTCATGGAATGAATGTGCCCTCATTCCAAAAGAGACCATATTCTTTGACATCTCCCAAGCCTTTGTAATTAATTCCACTCTTTTCTTAATGTTCTTCTCCACGTAGCCCCTGGTTGATGTGAGAAAGATTGAAGATCCTTTCAGTTTTGTTGCAAGCGTGGTAGGCCCAATTATTGCTAAAGGACTAGCAGGTACTAGAAGAGGCATCAAAATGTCTTCCAATTCTTCGACTCTTTCCTTTAATTTGGTATTTGTTGCTTCAAGGCCTCCAATAGAATCATCTAGAGCATCTCCATTTTCTCGGTGAATTTGGGAAATTTGGGAAGGTTGCATGTTCCATAGGTCAACCTATGAATTAGATTTCCCCTTTTTATTATTTACATCTCTTTAATCAATAATTAAATTTTTGGACTCGTTGTCAAAAAGCTCTAAAATACAAAAGACTCGAAGGTCTCACTCTCAATTATTTCCATCAGAGGATTCTAATGAGCCATGTCCTCTGGCTGATCAGCGTTGGGGAAAAAAATTTCAATGTCAATCTCGAGTTCCATATCCTCGAGGGAGAGGTCGCAGATATCGTTTGTGGCTCAAGGTACCTCCTCTTCTTGCACAATGTTTTTTCTTTTCTTCCTCAAGGGAAGTTTATGGGAAATTTCATTTTTTCTCGAAGGAGGGTTGTTATCTCCTTCTCTGCCTGAAGAAATGTGGGTCACTTTCTCAATTTGGTGGGTCGTTGGAGCACTGCTCCAAGATGTTGTACTCTTTGGAGTGACAGTTGGGGATTGGGCACTCTTCTCGCTGGGACCTTTTCTTTTCTGTTTGTACAACTCATTGGTGTTGAGTATTGTTTCCAGGTCACCCATGTCACGAGTAGGAGTGCATGAGTCATTGTCTTCATCTTCAATCGTAATAGTATTAATAAAAGAATTGTTGAAGCCAATTGCCAGTAGATGTTCTACAAAACTTCCATTAGGGTCGAACCCTTTTACCCTTTCAGCATATATTAGATTCAGGCTGTGGAAATGGCCTGCAAATTCATCAATCTTGTTCATATTTTTGAATATGAAGTCCCCAACTTTCCAAGGAAGAGGTGTGAATTTATTTTTTCTCTTTTCAAGGAAAAAATGCAACCAGTAGTTGTACTGCCTTGTTATTTCAGTAACAAACATTTTGTCATATATGTGGCATGGAAGGAAGGAAGTGTTTTCCTTGGAAACAAAAATCCTTATGACATTGTAATTCTCCATTTGTTCCAGTGTCCCCTTCTTATCCAGGAACTTACTCTTCTAGTCAGACATCCAGGGAGTGTCCTTTCCAAACAACAAGCCTTTAAAAACTGAGACAAAATCATTAAAAAATTCATAAAAATGTTGGGAGGGTTTCTTCCTCCATAATGTTTGATACCAGAAGGTTATTGGGTCGAATTCACAGTTTACCTTCTTACACACAGATAATCTCAGAAACTGACAGCAATGTCTTATCGTGAAAACCAAATAAGATGACATAAATAATTTCTTCTCCTTCTTGTATTGCGACAATTGGGAAGAGATTTCAATGGAAATCAACTTGCCCCAATCGAAGATGACTTGTTCCTTGACCGTAAAGTATAAAATGTAAAGAATCATGCGGGAAATGTTGGTTGTAGTTTTTTTTCTGTCATCCTCGTGAAAAGCCAATAAATTTCCCAAAAAGGATTTTTGAATGATTTGGCCTACAATCTCGTGATTTCCTCGGTGACGGCCTTTGGGTTCTCCAGGAACTCAAGTAAGAGGTCCAACCCATTGTCATGCTTCTTTAATAATTCTATGCAATATTCACCCTTGAAGGTTAGCGTTGGCTCATGAAGTCTCAACATCTTCAAAAATACATGAGGTGATAGAGAGACAAGGGAATGATCCCGCAATTGAATGATCTGTTGGCTTGTAATTTATCTCTCGGTGCACTAGGTGACCAACTTCTTACATTCAAAGACTTTCGGGACACAACCTGTGTGCGCAATTCCATACATCCAGATTACTTCCTTCTGGGCATAAGGGGATGAGTATTAAGAATATGCTTTGGACCATTGAAAGCTCTAGTCCTCACACACGAAAATGTTCAATGTATCTCCACAAAATTATTTTTGATTTTCTACCATAATTTGACGAAAATGTTCCTTTGCTCTAGATAATGTTCAAAATGAACGCTTGAGAGGGATAATATAATCCTCTGTAAATCCCTGTTTAATGTGTTTTAATAGGAGATCTCCTCGAGCACTTCGCTTATTAATGACAATCTTTATGAACCTGCATGATGACTTGTTAGCATTTAAATAATACTAAATGTGTATTGGGAAGAGTGTGAGGGTGGCAGGGATGGACGAAAGAGAAATAGGATTTGAGATTTTTGTGAACCCGAGAACTCGCAACTGCAAAAGGTTGAAAATCAGCTAAGTATAGGATAGCACAGCGGTCATACAGACTCATCGTTGGAGGAATGAGACTTGGAAGTTCGGGGAGTCTGGGGGTCAAAATGTAGATTGCGGAAATTTTGGATGCAAAATGTATATCACAAAACATGGGGTATGAGAGTTCAAGTCTGTCAATCCGGGAAACCACGATTGCAAAATCGGCTAAGTATGGGATAGCAGGGCAGTCGGTCGGACTCGTGATGTGAGGGTGTGGATGAGGATATGCAAATATGTCAACCTGGGAACCCGTCGTTCTGAAAAAACGACTAAGTATAGAACTAGAAAGGGAGAGTGGAAGGGAAAAAGGAAATGGGAAAACGGGTTAGAAGAGGGAAAAGAAAGGGAGAAAATATTTTTTTTTTTAAAGAAAAGGGAAGGGAAATTTCGGAAGCGGGAATTGATCTCAACAAGTATTTAATACATTAAGCTAGTAACATTAAATCTATAATCTAAATAAAGGCACAATATCATAAGAGATTTCATAATATTGTAAGATGTTGTCACAAACTATTCCAGTGGAATATCCACGACAATTTGTAGATCAATGTTGATGAACAAATCAATAGTTATTTTTATCCATATTTACATTTATGTTTATTTTATGTTTATTTTATGTGTATAAAATACAAAACAAGTTTAAAGCACAAATTTATGTCTCAACGTATAGAGGAAATTTTGGTGAATACTAATGATATTTGGTTGCCCAAACCACTATATTTTGTATATAAACTAATGTATTATGTTTGTCCTTTATTATCAAATATAAGGTTGTAATTGCTACAATCCCAACATAAGAAAAAAATAATAAATAACTAATCAATTTATTGTCCCATTGATAAGTAATTGATGGTTAAATTAATTGATAATCACTTTAAATAACTAACTGATAGTTATTTTGTCCATTGGATGTAATTTGGGTGGTTGGGACGAATGCTTGTTACTCTCCCCACCCAGGTTCAATTCCTTGTAAGTGACATGTGATGCCCTTAAATGGGTTTATATGGGATATTTGGTTCTCTAAACCTTATATTTTATCTATAAACTAGTGTATTATGTTAGTAATTTATTATCAAATATAAGATAGATTGCAACTCCTACAATTCCAACATAAGAAGAAAATGATTAAATAACTAATCAATTTATTGTTCCATTAAAGTATAAATAGCTAAATTAATTGATAATTATTTTAAGTAATTCATTAATAGTTATTTTAAAAATCCAACAATTATGAGAGTTGTATGTTCATTGTTGTAATTGGCTATTAACACTTAGTAAACAAAGTTACAAATGGATAGTTATTTTTAAAAACCAACAATTATGAGGAGAGTTGTATTTACACTTAGTCAACAAAGTTACAAGTTTATGTTCAAACTTATAAAAATTTAAAAGTAAAAAATGTTAATTATAAATATATATTTTTTATAAAAGTAAAAAAAAGTTAATTATAAATATATATTTTTTTATAAAAATATAATTATTTGAGAATTTTTTTAAGTAATATAAATAATTTTTTTTTTAATTTAATTAATTAGTTATTAAAAAAAAATTAAAATTTAAAAAAATAATAACAAATATAAATTTCAAAAACTATATTTAAACGATAAATTAAAATAAAGAGAAAAAATTCAAAATGTTTCGCATTCAAAAAAGGGTTGTTTAAATATTAGACTTACTATATTTAAACAATAAATTAAAATAAAAAATAAAAGATTCAAAATATTTCACATTCAAAAAAGTGTTGTTTAAATATTAGACTTTTTGAATATTTTTAGATTGTTTTTCATTAATTTTGTTTAGAAATTGTTATCACACTAAATTGCCTTGGGTCTTTTTGGTTTGTTTGCAATCCTTTTTTAAGCTTTAGATTTTAATTTTTTCTTTTAAAGTTTCATCCCTTTAAAATTTATGATTGGTAGGACCCTTTGGATGATTAAAGTTTTTGATTCTTAGCTCTAATTTAATCTTCAAAATAGTTTTTGATCCTTAAACCATTTCTATCTCATGTTTTATTTTGGTCCCCTTCATGATTTGTCCCTAGGTCGATCCCTCCCATGACTAGATTGATGTGACACTCCTATCTCCTCACTCGTGACCTCATAGGCATACCTCAACGTCCTCGCTTACCTTTCTAATCACATTTTGAAGTGGATGTGTTGCCTACTCATCAGACAGTTTCGTAGCGCCTATCACGTTCATCACACTTCCACCTCGAACCATGATTGCCACGACTAATGTTGTGTCCCTTGTTTTCAGTGCCAGAAGACAGTTAAAGATGCCTTCAAAGATCTTGCATTTATGAGTTTTGGTAACGATTTCTAATTTGAAAGACTCAATAGTGTTGCGCTGAATTTGTAAGTTTTGATCAGGCGACCACATGTCAACCAAATCCAATTCTGAGAAAGATTCTAGGGCCAAGGTTTTCTCAAAGTTCATCCTAATATTGCGTTGAAGATCTCAACAGGTGTCCATTGCATAGGTTTCCCATTTTACCTCCTCTACATATTAATTTTCACAGGAAATTTGTGCTCGGGTTTCTGTTTTTCTAAGCTTGCACAGTAGTAAGGGATCCATATTTGCATGGTAACCTTGTTTTTCTCCTCTTCAGACCTGTAAATATCTTTGCCTGTATCTATGGTCTGATCATTGTTGTTTGCTTTAACCATTAAAGTCGAAGCCTATAAATAGCTTATCCTCTGTGTATGCATTGCGCTACCCAGAGGTGATGCTCAAACCAACTATGTTTTCCTTGCTTCCTTTCACCTTGGGGTTTGACGTTTCACTTAATTGCAGAGGGCCAAATTCAGACTACCTCCTCATTGTTTACACTCCATAATACCTGTACAAGCTTAAGGGTTTAATTCCTAAAAAGTCTAGCTTGGCTTACTAGCATCAGTCTGTCTAAAGAGTCAGCCTTATCTATTTGAAGCCCTATTCAAAGCCTTCCTGGTCATTGCCATCCCTTAAACTTCTTAAAAGCCCTCATTTTGAGCCATGGAGACTCCTCAATCGAGGAAGACACACAAAGGTGGCAAGGTGGTTAGAACAGAACCAATGGACATGCATCTTTTTGATACAGAACCCATAGCAAGAGAGGCCTTTCAAAGAGTAGGGTGCCTCTCTTTATGTCAGAACATGAAGAGAGGCCATCCAGAGGTAGCAAGACAGTTTTCACTACAGTTTGATGGAAAGAAAACCAACGTTGGTGATTTGGAGTTTGAGGTTACTGAAGCCTCTATATCAGCAGCAAAAGGGATCCCCATTATAGATGAAAGGTGGTTCAAAGCCATGGCTTTGAGTTCAGCCTATGAAAAATATCTTTTTAAATATGAATATCAAGCCAATGACTTGTCTAAAAGTATGCCAAGGAGTCAACTGATTGAACAATTTGACAGATTATTGAAGATCATACAGAGATATTTTACTTGTGAAAGGAGATTCAACACCTTGTACCAGTACCATATAAGGTTGTTTCTACATTTTACTAGTAAGGTTGAGATGAATGTTCCTTATTACTTGTTGAGGAGTATAGGTAAAATGTCAAACGAGATACAGGCCAAATCTAAAGATGTGGATTCTATCCTTTTCCACTCTGGATTAATCAGAATGCTAGTCTTTGAGGAATTGGGTAAGAAAATAATTTCATGGGAACATTTTGTGGTTACCTCTCATTTCAAGTTGGATCTAGCACCAACTCCTTAATCACAGAAGGCAAGTCCTTTGTCACCCACCAATACTTCTAAAGAAGGGACCAGTAGGAAGAGAAAGGGCAGAGCCCCTATTCAAGTTCCAGAGATCAACAAGCAGGTCATAGAGGCTGAGGAGGAAGTTTTTCCTTCTCCACACAGAGATTTTTCACCACCTCCTCCACCAGGGTTAGAATAGGTACCTTCTTCTACCAAAGTTGTATCCAAGAAAGGGAATAAGCTCCTCTTTCCCTCTTCTCCTCCAGCAGTTGAAATCAAAGGTAAAATACCTTTCACAAGGTCATCAATTCCTAAGGAGGTTTTGAAAGAGCATTCCTTACCTAAGCCCCCTATTCAAAAGAAGAAGGGTTAAGAGCATTGAAATTCTTATGGAGGAAAAATCAAAAACCCTTATTCAGAGGAAGAAGGGTAAAGGTAGTTCTCGGCCTACTGAAGGGAAACAAGAAACCCTTGTACAGAAGGGTAAGGATAAATGTTAGGATATTTAGACACTTAGGAGTTAGCAATATATACTTGGTCTATTGTGTCGTTCGGTAAAAGTGTGTTTTATAGTGTGTTTATTTAGTATGCATTAGTATGCATTTGTAGTTAGGAAATCCGACGATCACGATATGTTCTCGACATAGAGTGATCTGACAGTTCATACTCTCCTTGATCTTAACGACCATTGATCCGTGGCTTAACACACGATTGTTCCATGATCTCTATTTAAAGAGCATGGAGGGTCATTTGTCGATGATAGATTGTGAGAAATTCTGTTGTAAAATCTCTCTGTAATCTTTTTATTTGCATTAATAAACTACTCCAAGTGGCCACGTTGGTTGGGGCCATGGATGTTTCCTCGTAGGGGTTTTACCACGTGAAAACATTGGTGTGTTGATATTTGATATGGTTATGTGAGTGGTTATTGAAGGTGTTCGCCCTCTGTTGGAATACCTGTGTTGTCGAACATGGTTTCAGAGCCTGTTTGAAGACCCGCTCCTGTTGTAGATCGAGATCGTGAAGCCGAGTTGCCTCATCTCCATTTTCTGGTATTTATGTACATTTTTGGGCTGAGAGGATTGTTCCATTGCGTCTAGAGAACTCGTTTCATTCAGGAGCACTTTTCATTTCACTCGAAAAGGTTTCTGTTTTCCCAAGATACGGCCATTACAGTCAGATCCAAAGGTATAAAGCCTGAATACGCATTTTCTAAATTTCTGCAAAGTTTTATTTTGATTTTATTTCAGTTTGTATTTTTTATTTCCGGATTGCTAATCTTTTAGATCTGCGTATGCTCTTTTCCCCGCGCCCTGTGCGATCTTGGAAAATCAGAAACAGATAGGAAAAGGTGCATCTTCCAGGTAAGTTAACCGAGATCTAACTCTTGTTGTCATCGAGAAGCGAAATTTTTTTCTTGTGTAAAAAGAGTTTTATTTTAGCATGCTCTCTAAGGCCGTCTTCAACAACAACAACAACACCACCCCCAATCCTCCTTCTAAACATTACAATATGTTTTTCTAGACCATTTGGTTAAAACTTGCCTTATCAAGTAAGAGGTCTTGAGTTCTCTTTTGTTACTTTTTTTGAAAAAGTTCATGCTAAAAATTGTAAAGTGCATTTCACTTCAAGTATAAAAGTGAATCACTATAAATAGCTTTATATTTTATTTTAGAGTTATTTGTTTTGCATGCAAGTTTTTTGTTATAAGGTAACTTCATTGTAAAAGTGATCCCCACTTCTCTTTATAAAAGTGGGTCATTTCATAAAGTAGCTTACACTAGCACGTGGTTATTTGGTTACCGTTTATGCCTTTTTTTTAAAAAGGGCATAACTCTCACATCGGAAGTCCGTTTTCAGTGTCATTTTTTTTAAAACCGCATAAATTTTCGAGATCTTTCCATCCAGATCATTAGCTTCAGTTTTTAAATCCACATAATCTGCATATTTAATATGGCTTCTAGAAGTAATGTCTTTCTTACCAGCAACAACTACTTCCAATGGAAATCCCAAATGGAAGATTTATTAAGAAGTAAAGGCCTGTACCGGATTACCTTGGGAAAGGAAACAACACCCATTGATGATGATAAGAAAGCCAAATGGGATAATAGGAATGATGAAGCACGTGGACTAATTGGAATGTCCATCTCTCCTGATTTAAGGTACCACCTTCAAGGAATTGATGACCCCAAAGAAGCTTGGAACACGATTGAATTTGTGTTTGGTAAACTCAATATTATTCGAGCACAACAATTAGAAAATCAAATACTGAACTTGAGTCCAAGTGATTTTTCTTGCCTTGGAGACTATTTATCTAAGTTTAAAAAACTCAGAATTTTGTGTGAAGAATGTAAGATAAAAATGGAGGAAGAGCGTTGCATCTATCTTATTCTTTCTAAGCTAGGTAGTTCATATTCTGTGTTTGTATCTACCTTTTATGCCATGAGAGAGGCTCTAGGGAAATCTTATGAAAAACCCACTCTTGAGTCCTTTTGTGCTTCTTTGATTAGAGAGGAAGATAAGCTTGTACAACTTGGATTGATCAACACTACAGGTACCTCCAACAAAGCCTTAGTTTCCCAGCAAAAAGATAAACCCAAGTATCCCAAGAAGCAACATCCTCGCTACAACAACAAACAACATAAGGGTCCCAAACCCGCTTAAACAACTTCAACTCCTAATGGTGACAAAGGAGAAAAATATAAAAGTAATAATACTAACAGACATTGCAACTTTTGTGATAAAGATGTTCATGATGAGTCCAAATGTTTCAAGAAGATAGTAGCCTTAGAAGCAGCGATGAAGAAACACAACATTAGTATTGATTCTTCTTATTTTTCTTCTTCTCATGGACATGCACTTTCTACTTCTGGTTTCTCCTTCAATACACCTTCTACTACTACTTCTTCTTCTGATGAGTGGCTTATTGATTTAGGAGCATCTTATCATATGGCTAAGGATAAAGCCATATTTTCTGCTCTAAATGAATGTAACACCAAGAAAATATTTGTTGGTGATGATAGATCTCTTAGTGTTGTAGGATCTAGAACAGTCCAGGTAGAAAATGGTCATTTCAATGATGTATTATGTGTTCCAAATCTTTCTTGTAACCTTCTATCAGTATATTAAATCACTCATTCAGGTGAAGGTAAAACTGTAGAGTTTTCACCTCACGAAGTTGTAATCAAGGATCTAAATGATCCTAAGCATGTTCTTGCAATTGGAATTGTTGATGATATTACCAGGTTGTAAAAATTTGACAACTTTGGGTCATCAACTTTTTCATCAGTTTTTGTTGCTCATAGCGATGACTTGAGGAAACTTTGGCATGAGCGGTTTGGTCATCTAAACTATCGCTCATTGCAGCAACTATGTAATCAACAAATGGTGACTGGTCTTCCTCTTGTTTCATGCAGAGATGATGTTTGTTCCAGTTGTGTTCTCGGAAAACATCATTGGGACAGTTTTGACAAACGTGCCTCTTGGCACGCCTCGGGCCCTTTACATCTTGTTCACAGTGATTTGTGTGGTCCACTTTCTTCTCCTTCCTTTTCTGGATGCAAGTATTTCTTAACTTTCATTGATGATTTTTCCAGACGTACTTGGGTTTACTTCTTAAAAATTAAGAGTGAATTTTTTGACAAGTTTTTGGCCTGCAAGGCCCTTGTAGAAAAGCAATCTGGACATCAAATTCAAAAGTTAAGAACAGATAATGGAGGCAAATATGTGAGCAATAATTTTACAAAATACTGCACTACACAGGACATCCAAATGCAACACACTATTCCATATGCACCACAACAAAATGGTGTTGTTGAGAGAAAGAACCGCACATTAAAAGAAATGACTAATTGTATGATCCAATCTAAGGGATTAAGTCTAAAGTATTGGGTGCAAGAAATCAACTGTGAAAATTACATAGTCAATCGCACTCCCACAAAGGCTCTTAAAAATATAACACTGGAAGAAGCTTGGACTAAAGTTAAACCAAATGTAAGTCACTTCTGTGTATTTGAAAGTATAGCATGGCCTCACATTCCTGATGAGAAAAGGAAAGCATTGCAGCCTAAAAGTGAGAAGTGTATATTTTTTGGTTATTCTGAAGATGTAAAAGGTTACAGACTTCTTCAATCACATTGTAACGAAATTATTATTAGAAGAGATGTTAAATTTGATGAAAATCTCTTGGCTTGCGAGCCTAATTCGACGATTGTGCCTTCTTCGACCTGCGAGCCATCTTCGGCATTTGTGCCTTCTTATGATCTAGGTTCTTCTTCAAATGATGACAATGTGGATGAAAATCCACCTCCGCCTGCTCACCCTCCTCCAGATGAGTCCTTTGAACTTTAACCAGCACTAGCTCCATCGCTTCCTCGATGGGTTCGTTCAACATGAGAAGCAGCCGGTGATCTTGTCGGTGATCCTTCAGATCAGCGTCGGACACGTTCACAGTTCCAATGAGCCTCTTCTCTTTTGGCTCAAGTTTTAGAAACTCATGATCCATAGACATTTGCAAAAGCTTCAGGTCATCCATATTGGGATACAACAATGAATGAAGAGTATCATTCTTTAATGGCAAATGATACTTGGGATCTTGTACCTCTTCCAAAAGGAAGAAAACTTGTTAGATGCAAATGGGTCTACAGAACTAAGTATGCATCATATGGAAGTGTTGAAATACATAAGGCTCGGTTAGTTTCCAAAGGATTTTCCCAAGT
This sequence comes from Picea glauca, assembly GCA_000966675.3. Taxonomy (NCBI): domain Eukaryota; kingdom Viridiplantae; phylum Streptophyta; class Pinopsida; order Pinales; family Pinaceae; genus Picea; species Picea glauca. The sequence continues at coordinate 195,224 of JZKD02S1674718.1, forward strand.
TGAAGGAATTGACTATAATGAAACATTTTCCCCTATAGCAAAAATGAATTCCATCCACCTTATTCTTGCCCTTGTTGCCTCACATAAATGGGAGGTCCATCAGATGGATGTTAAATTCGCCTTCTTGCATGGAGATTTGCAAGAAGAAATCTACATGGAACAACCTCCTGGCTATGTCCATAATGACTCTAGCCTTGTTTGTCACCTCAAGAAATCTCTTTATGGTCTCAAGCA
>JZKD02S1674718.1:206876-235148 GCA_000966675.3 Picea glauca
ATTCCTGTAAATGAATAATAATGGATCCAAAAATAAATAAATAGACAAAATTTAAGATTGAAACCCTTTGTATGAAGAAAAACTATAGAGATGTGTTCTCTGATAGGTATCGAAATCCTATGGGGATCAATGTAGAGAGAGTTTGAAAAGGCATCGAAACCCTAATGCATGGAAACATTGTCAACCTTAGACGCACAACAAGATAAAATGATCAATATTATACCACTTATTTGCAGTGGGAAAAACATTATTCTTAGGTCTCTGGTTCAAATCCATCGTGCTCTTCTCTTAATTGTATGTACAATATGAGAAGGGTATTAAATATAATAACTTGATAGTGGCGTTAATCTTAAGTTAACTTAAAGAAGATAAATTTATATGAAGACTGAAAAACCAACATAAGAGATACTCAAGAAACTTTCATGGGGGGTTTCATGTGTTTTTTAAGTTATTAGTAAGCTTTGTGAATTTAAACTTTCATGGGGGATTTCTTGTGTGTTTTTAAGCTATTAGTAAGTTGGGTGAATTGATTTAGTATGAGGGGTCCTGCTATAGAGAAGAAAGGTTTTAATTAGTGTGCAAACAATTCATGAAAATATTTATTGCTAATTGAGGGAGAGAATTACTTGGCCCCCGAGAAGGTATAGGTATGGATTGGTGCTCTTCATTGATTTTATTTTAGATAAGGATTAATCTTGTATCTGAAAGTCTAGCCACTTAATCAAATAATTGAAACATATCTCTTTAATCATTCAAATAAGTGAAACCTATCTCTTCAAAAAGTGGTTTCCCGATCTCAAAAATATATATTATGGGGTTGGATCTTGCTAGAGATAGATATGCTAATTAAGTATTGATTATGGTTTTTGGGTCTCGACTATGTTCGTAGAAATAGTGTTTTGTCATTGTAACCAATGTTGTAAATTACTCTCAAGCTTGAATTAGTAGTTGTATGCTTGAACGATTGATTCAATATGTATTTGCTCATTGTTTCATGTCTCTTTCGTTGACTATCTTATTCTCTACACCTCCTCTTGTCTCTGTCGCTAGGAAAATAAATTAACATAGATATATCTTAAAAAATAATTCCAAGGAAGACATTAATAAAACAATTGAGTGTTCGATAAAAGAATTTTTCCTTAAAAACACACTTGTGTTGAAATCTCATGCCTGAGAATACAGCACTGTAATGTCTCCTAGTTGTCTTGGCTACAGCCTAAGGAATGTGTGCCATGTAGCAACATAATGACCTCACCATGCAGACTCCAAGTTGACATGACCACGACCCAAAGCATGTGTGCCAACTAAATATCATATATTAATCATTTCTTAAGTATAATATTTAAAATACAAAGTATTTAGTACTAATTAATTCTTCAAATATTTAACATTTTAAATCATTATTTTTTATATACATTCTCAAAATACAAAATACAATGAACTAATAAAAACATTGTATTATTTAAACATTGGAATAAATAATGGTCTCCATTTTTTAATTGTGTTAACAGTTTTTTATCACATAGGCGAAATTGCAAGGCATGATTATATAGACAGAGTCCCATTTCATAGTTTCCAAGTTACTTTTTGGGAAAGTGTTATCATCCCCCTTGCCCCAATGGCAGGTTAGAAACCACCATTACTTGCATGCCAAGAAAAGACATGTGTAATATCAAGAGCGGGTTAGCAGGACTTATGCATGTAGGGTCATATGTCATGAGACACATGTTGTAATTTGTGTTTAATTAAATTAAGAAACATAAAATAGTTGGCTAATTTCCTTGGTCACCCCCCTCATGCTCTTGATTTTGATAATTCTTAGATCCAGGCTTTGTTTCTCTTCATGGTTTTACTCGTCATCTGCAAGTGTCACTACTATGGATCAAAAATGCTACATCCAAGCTACATCCAATGGACCAAAAATGCAAAAAATTAACAACAAGAGATTATAAATTTGGAGGATCTTTCCTGTCAAACTCGATCTCATTGGGCCTTGGAGGAAAATCTAGGTCTAGAACCCATCAGTTGAGGGCTTGGATAAGAGGTCGCATCCGAGATTTCTATGGTTGTGCTAGTTGACGATGGGGAGGCTAGCATGTGGCGCATCTCTTCAACCTCAGACTAGATAGTTGCACGTTTGTCTTGGAGTGGTTTTTGACCTTGCATATGTTCCACCAGCAATTCCATTGCAGTAAGCACATGTACAAACATGTTGTTCATTTGAATTTGAAGGGCTTGGACCAAATTCACCAATTTTGTATGTTCTTCCTCCTAGAGTTCGCGTCTCCAACGTGCACTGTATGTTCTTCCTCCTAGAGTTCGTGTCTCCATGACACAAATTCCCATGAATACGGTTGATGCCAACAAACTCTACTGTAATTGAAATAATGTTGAGACTTTTGTTAATCCCATAATCCAACATTGAAACAATGTTGATTTATTTTCTGAAACCACTTGTGTTTGCTCAATTCACATATGAGCTCCTTTTAATTTCTTATTCCATCGTGTGAATGACTACAACCATGAAGGATGGAACGATTTAAACTTCAAATCCATTAAACGAGTGATACGCTCGCACAGAGAAATCTTCAGACTCAGGGTGAAGGTACCATGATTACTTTTCATGGTTGATGTTGTCAGAGGTTGGGATGATGCAAATAGATAGAGATATATGAAAGATAAAATCCATGAGGCGAGGAGTGAACGAACCCATGGGAAATGACATAGTCTATGAGGAAGTGAAAATGCATGCACGCAACCATGGAAGAGTTATGAAGCATTTAATACTAGACGAGGGAGGGGAGAAGAACTGAGGACGATGCCCGCATTTGAATAACAAAGGACACAGTGTGGTAGAAAGGATGCCACACACCGACACCAAACACAAGGATAACAAAGAGGTTGTTGGGGGACATGGGAGGAGGAGGACGATGACAGAAGGAGAGAAATGTCTAAGGTCCCTTATGGAAATTTCTCATTGATATGGAATAGGAACCATGAAGCAATTCAAGGGATATGGTGGAATGAGGCCTGCCCATTTATATGAAGTGTTCCCATGGCATATCGGATATCCAAATTGGATTAACCATCTGTAGTTGCATTATTGTGACAAATAACATGATAAGGGGATAGAGTGCGGTATCATTCAAGCTCCTTGTGAATTCTTATGAATATTTCTCTCAGTTTCATATCTAACGGAAAGGTTTTCTTCCCCACATGATTTATAACCACTTTTGAATCTCCCAGGATTGAGATAGAATCCAAACCATGTTGTTGGGCCAAAAAAAATCCTTGAAGAAGAGCATACGCCTCTGCTTGTTTTGTTTTTTTATTTACCAAGGCTCCATGAGTAAGTGAGTCTAGTATTTCCTCTTGGAGAGAAAATAACCCCACCCATGCCTGCCACCCCGAGATGGTATCACATTATATTAATTAAAATAAAAAAAATCAATGTGCATGTTACATCGCTTGGCCATGGCCATATTCATATCTACATTATGCATTAATTAAACTTGGGATTATAGTGGGGATGTTACATGAAACAAAAAATCGATATCAAGATGCAATGTGTATGGAACAAAGCAAAATGGAGTCTAGAATATGATTCCCAGTCCATACAATTAGAGTCATCAATCTCAATTCTTTCACTAAACACATGTAGTTTGCATGCAAATGTTAATGACATACTGAGTGTTTATGACACAATGTAATATGATATTTTGTTCTTGCAAGAAACATACATGACATTACCCATGAAAAATGAACAATTTGCAATTTTCAATTGCATATCAAATTGCAATAAACATGGGGTGATGATACTAGTCAAAAAACATATAACAATATTGGAACATATGCAATTCAAAGAAAAATCTATAGAGGTCCTTGTAGTAAAATTCACGGTCCATGGATCTCATATTGCAATAGTCAACATCTATGTTGCACCGCATGCAACTCTCAATAGAATAATGAGTACCATTACAAAAGCATTATGCAATTTTCATTTGAACGAAATCATAATCATTCTGGGAGACTTTAATATTGACATGTATCAATGCAATGAGAAGACAAAAAAAATGGAAAACTACATGTGCAATTGCAATCTCCACCTCATCTTGGAAAAAACAAATCATGTACAAAAAATGCTTATTGATCATGTCTGGTCAACTACAAACAATGAACAATCCAATTTTTTTATATTAAATACATATTGGAGTGATCATGATACAGTTTGTCTTCTACTTGAACTTTGAAATACATATTAGCATATGAACTTTGAAATATATATATAATCTATTTTTAAGGTCACGAACAAGCCACACCAAATTGGTGTATGAGACCCCCTTGTTTGTGGGACAAGGGACCCCCCTCCGCCCAGTGATTTGACTGGTAAAGTATACGGAGGTATACATACCCTACCCCCCTCTGGATTTGAACTTGTGACCTCTTAAGAGGAAACACATGTTCTTAACCATTAGGCCCACTCAGGTTGTATATATATATATATATTCTTACTACTTATTTACAAATTTATATTTCCTTCCTACTAAAGCAAAGCATATTTCCATTTCCTTGTTACATATTTACGAACCTCTTTTCTTTGTAATGAATCAAAAAAATGTGTCATAGACGACAAGAGGTTGGTATAGTAAAAATATTGTTAATAAGAAAAAGAATACATCAACAATTTTCATTGAATTTGCATCTTGCTTAAATATATTTGCATAACTATTTACTTTTCTCAATTACTTTTTTCATGGTAGAATATATCAAAACAACCATCGACAGTTAAAAAAAATACAAGAAAAAGACAAACATGGAAAGAAAAATAAAAAGGTACATATTTCTAACCTTATCTGTATTTTATTAATTTCCATTTCATCTCTCATTTCTTAATATTGTATATTTCATATTGTTTCACATAATACTTTATTTCCTTTCTCGTTGCGTATTGTGCATCACCTTCACATCAAAATAAATACAACAAGTGAAGGAGAAGAAAAAGTTATAAGTAACACAGAGGAAGAAACTTAGCAACAATCTTCAAAGAGAAGGTATGTTCATAACGATAACCCAACCAATATCCTCTTTTTAATAAATTATATACATTTATGGTAATCTCTATTCACGATATGTGGCAATCTATATTCATAATGCATATGCATAAATTGTGGAATGATTCCTTCTTGCTTCTTATTGTGCTCTTGGATCTGCCCTTTTTATTAGTCCTTGTCAAAGGCGTAGAGGGACTATAGTGATCGATAATTCGTTGACTTCATATTAGTTTGTCCTTTGACTAAAAATATTTGCATAATATCTATTGTTGGAACTAGCAAACTAAAAACATTGATTTTAATATAATAAAAAATACCATATATGTCATGATCTGATTGGATAACAAATTGGAGGTCTTATTGCCAGCTTCGTTACTCCCAATGTTTTATATGTTAGCATATCCAAATTTTTTGATCATATACGGTCTTTCTGAATTTTTACTTTTTTCTTGAAATGTTTGGATATCCAAAGTTGTGAACATAGAGTGTCGGTTTTTTATTAGTTGACTTCATATTAGTTTGTCCTTTGAATAATTTTTTTTTTTTGCATAGCCTCTATTGTTCTAACTATTGTTACTATTTTTTTTTATTGTTGTAAAATAATATAATAATTGTTTTTTTGTACGTAACAGACCTGCCACACTGCATTCTTTCATAAATATTTACACAGCAGTCCTGACAGACTTAAGTGTTTGCCTAATAGGTCTCACAACCTTAAATGTTTACTTAACAGGCCTGTTACAATACATTTTCCTCTCTCTTTTTTTTATGCAATGTTCTCTGTAGTGAATATGGGCAATATTGTTCTTCAACAACATTATTGGTTCACTGGTTCATGCCTGCTCCTTGCTTGTTCATTGATTTATTTTTTTCCTGTTGTTGTTGTTTGTGTTTTCTTTTTGTATTTTGAACTCCTGGGATTATGCAACGGCAATTGGAACTGGTCTTCTATCATTCCCCATTAACGGGTGGGTTTCGGTGTCGTGTTTATCTTCCTTTGCTATTTGCAATTTGTAGGTGAGAAATTTCAGTACTAGGGATGCCTGAGTCGAAATCCTCTTTCAAAACATCTTTGTATGTGAGGATAAAATACAATTTTCTTTTCATATACGTCACTATGGCTTCAATGGAGGTGGGTTCTATGTTGAACATTAGCGATCAGGAACGAGACGAAGATAGCATTATAGTCTTGCTTCTCTAGTTGTAGTAATCACATACAAAGATGGACTGCAAGAGGATTTTGATCGCTCCCAGTATTGAAAAATAACAACCGTGAAAAATGCATCTTTCTTAATTGTTTGCACAATGGGAGGCCTTTGGACAGTCCTCACATCCTTAAATGTTTACCTGACAGGCCTCACAGCCTGAAATGTTTGTTTAACAGTCGTGTTACAATACATTTTCGTTCGAATGTTTTGATACAATCTTGTGTGCATTGTTGTTCACCAGCATTTCCGGTTGGTTGGTTGGTGCTTGCTCCTTGGTTCCCTGGATGCTTCTTATTGTTGTTTGATTCAAATTTGCAAATTTGAGGTCTTGCAGCTGCAGTTGGGATTTTTTGTGCTTGTTTACTGGTTTGTTATTTGTTTCTTTCTCTTGTTTACTTCAATTTTGCAAGGTTGGGGTATTGCATCTGCAGTTGGACCTGTTGTTACAGTTTGTAGACCAGGGGCTCTTGTTCTGTCCTTCTCCATTCATCGATGCATCTCGGTGTTGCAGTTGCACTCCTACATTGCTTGACAGACATGTTTCAATACATTTTTGTCCTTTCTATTTTTCTTCTGCAATGTTGTCTACAGTGAATATGGGCAATATTGTTCTTTGGCTGCGTTACTAGTTCATTGGTTGTTGCTTTCTCGTTGCTTGTTGACTGGTTTCTTGTTTGCCTATTGTTTTTGATGTTGTTGTTGTCATTCCCCATTGACAGGTGGGTTTCTTTGCTAGATTTACGTTCGTTTTCATTCTTTGTTTTTTTCTATTTCCAGTTTGCAAGTAAAAAATTTAAATGTTGGAGATGCCTGAGTCAAAATACTCTTCCATAACATGTTTGTATGCGAAGAGAAAATTTGATTTCATTTTTTATATGTCAGTGGGTGTTATGGAGGTGTTCCAATTGCGGATGTAGAATTCCAACCGTGCAAAATTGTAGCTTCCTTAAATGTTTGCACAGTGGGAGGCCTTTTCATGGTCCTCACAGTCTTACATGTTTACCTTCCATGCCTCACAACATGAAATGTTTTCTTAGAAGGCATGTTACAATATATTCCTCCAATTTTTTTATACAATCTTATCTGCAGTAAATTTGGGCAATATTGTTCTTCACCGACATTCTTGGTTGACTAGTTGATGCTTGCTTGTTGGTTCACTTGATGTTGCTTATTGTTGTTTGATTCAAATTTGCAGAGTTGAGGTCCTGCAGCTGCAGTTAAGCCTCTTCGTACTTGTTTCTTCACAAAAACATCTCCACTTGGAAAATGCAAATTGGAGCATGGTTTTACAGTTGGGCCACCAAAAAATACTATTAAGATAAAATAATATGAAAACTTTTGCAGTAGTTATAAACAACATCTCTTTTGACTTGAACTAGAGTTTGTCGAGCTCGAACTATATTTCATAGCTGAGAATGTTTTTCCCATAGTTAATGTGTTTCTATGGCTTCATAGTTATGAGACTAAGTGTTTTTGTGTGAGGGATAAATTTCTTGTCTCCCTTTCTTTTTCCTCTTCTAAACTTACCCATTTTTCCCTTTTGTTATTCCCCTCTATTATGTGTTTTTGGTTCTATACTTGGTCATGTTTATGTGCTCACGGTTTCCGATGGTGGTGAATTGAAAAATCCCCATCTCCATCTATATCTTCACATCACGATTCCAACCAACCATCATTTGTTTGCATACTTGGCCAATTTTATTAACATGGGTTTGCAGATAGGTGTTATCGAACTCTAGTGCTCTGTGTTCAGGGCATACATATTGCACCCAAAATTCAGTGATCTACAATTCTACCCTAGACTCCTCGAACTTGCAAGCATGACTCTACCTACGATGACTCCATCTGACCAACACATCTTTCCATACTTGTCGAGTCTTCAAAGTTTCACGGGTTCACAGACTCCTGGGTTCACAAAAGTTTAAAAGCATTTTTCCCTTCCCAATGCAGATTAATTATGTTTTTACTAGTGACAACTCACCAGACAGGTTTGAAACGATTGCCATTAATAAGAGGAAATCTTGAGCACATCTCCCATTAAAACATATTAATGGGCGAATATTATGGGATCTGATAATTTTTTTGCGTCCATCTTGAATTGGCAAAAATTGTTGGTTATTTTAGTTTTTTTAAGGCATCGTCATAGTTAAAGTGCAATATTGTACTACCCCACTGTCATCTACAAACGTTCCATCCACAAAGGTATTGACGTCATGTCCCTCTTTAATATTGTGCATATATTACTGGTTGTCATATTTGGGAATATGCTTGCATATGGAAATGCTAACTCATTTTATTAGTGACTATTCAACACACATATTCAAAAATATTGGTTCTATACTTGGTCCTGTTTTTTTGCTCGACGATTTCTGGGGTGGCATATTGAAAAATCCTCATCTCCATCTATATCTTCACATCACGAGTCCGACCGACTGTCGTTCATTTGCATAATTAGCCAATTTTAGGAACGCGGGTTCACGGATAGGCGCTATTGAACTATGGTGCCTCGTGTTCGGGGTATACATATTGCAGAAAGTCAGATTCTTTATCAAAGTTTGTTCATTGTCCTCTGGATGTAGTAACATACTCCACATACAATCAATTTTCTATCGCTACTGCACATTTTTTCACTATTCCTATGCATATGATTTCATTTGGGTAGAAGAGCTTACCCCTCTTTGCACGAATATTCTCCTCGTACTTGAAGGTGGATATATAACCAGGGAACGAGGCTCTCAAAAGTTTCTAATGCTTGCATAACTGGGAAACGTTAGTGGGGAGGAATTCTAGATTATGGACTTTGCAACAGTTTCTGAAGATTACTTTATACTACCACCTTCTACAAGAAGTTTGGTGTGTTCAGGTAATGATTTGGTTTCCGAAAATCACCTTTTACTACCACCTTCATGTAATCATTTTGTTTCATTCTTTAGAATATACCTTGATGTAGTAGTGTATTCCAGAGTTGTTTCCACCCAATATAACTCTTCTTGTTGTTTCCCTTGCTTTGAATAAGGAGAATGCAATTCTTCTGTTGTAGTAGATCCGATATTTGAAAAAAAAAAAAAAAGGGAATTGCTCGATTCTTGAAGTATTGACTTGTCTAGATCAAATAAATCACCATGGCCTTGCCACAAGCACCTCTCGAGTTGATCATCAAGATCAAAGATCGATAAGGACAGATTTCCTTCCTGGTCATAGAGTGCTTCCATCACCATCTTGTGTTTGCATAGGTTCTTTTATTGCTACCTTCTTTCTTTGTCCTGGTGGTGGATCCTTCTATCCAAACAAACATGATGGAAATAAACTAGCTCTAGGGAATATGAGTTGACTATATATTATTTTCAGTTAACTTAAAAAGGTTTATGTGTGCAACCTAATGTTAGACATAGAAAATACAATTTCTTATTTCTTAAAATATAAAACAATGTATTTTTTTAACACATGGTTTTTCGAAAAGTTTCAGCCGTTGTTTGGGATTCACGTCCTTCAAGGATGTTAATTAATCACACAATTAATATTTCTTGTGCCAATGCAATCGATTTGTCGTCCACTATGAAAATTGCATTAACACTGCAATGTCAGATAATAGGTGTTTTCCATGTACCTAATTTCAAGGCCATTATCGCACAAGACACCCAACGTCCAAAGATTTATGTACTCAGAGAAACATTGTAATTTTCGTGAAAAATCAACACTAAAGTCAATTCTCTTTGCAGGTCTGACAATCCTACAGTCTAAGTGCTTTGACAATGATATCCCTAATTGTTGATCGCATTGTCGCATTGCAGTCAATAGCATTGTTCCCATTGCCACTTCTAGTGTCGATGTCTGAAGATGAAGCTCTCTGGAGCCTAGAGTCACCGCCAGTGTCGATGCTTGAAGCTGAAACTACCTGGAGCCTGGGATTATGACTTGTTACACTTGAAATTAGTATCAATAGTGATCAAAAGTTGATTTTATGTCGAGTCTGTTACTACATCCAGAGGTTTCTCAACAATATTTGACATAGAAATTGGTTGTCTGTCAAGTCTGTTACAACTTTTTCATAAAAGGTTCGGTAATTTTAGATTGTTGATTCAAACGCACATACAATTTCTCACGTTCGCGAGGATACAAATTTATAATTTCCTTCTGAGTATATTGGGGCATGGAGTAATATTTGGTGTCACTTCTGAATATTCCAGGCCATTTTGTGAGTCGTGATGTCTGCCACCCCTATGACAAAATATATATTCTAATGTGATCTGCAACATTTGATACACCTGTCAGATCTTTGTTGATGGAATAAACTATGTACTTCAACAGAGGAGCATTTTGCAGGGGACTTGGACATCCCTTCCAATTTACAACAATAAAACAAAGAAATTCAACATACAAATCTTCAGGCAGACCTTTCAACCAAACAGATGATCGAATATAGGAAGAATAGCAGTCACAACATACATGAATTTTTTTTGTCTCAGATTTTGTTGGCTAACAGGATTTTTTCCCCCAAAGCTAACGTCACATAAAACCACTCCCTCGTCTTTGAATTGGGCCTGAATCACATATCTAAGTTGTCTCAGATGTCGATGACCACGAACATTACAAGGAAGGCACACTTAGCAAAGTATGGAATGTTGAATAAATGACTAATGTAGGCATGCCATATCTAGAAGAGACAAGCTAGTCAAAAATTTGGGATAGATCTAGTTGGCAGCACCAATGAATTCCAAGACCCAAAATTGATATTAAACTCATTTGTTTTACCAAGCAAGCATTTGATGATCAAGTTGAAATCTATAAAAGACTGTCTACATGCTTGATTATTGTACATATTTTCCTTTTTTTGTTGGTGGCAGCCCCAATCGTAGTCATTATGGCAAATGCATTTAAATTTCATAGAATATCTACTGAACTATTTCAAGAGAGCTATTTTGGGAAATAATCTCAGTTGTATTTTGTAACCTAGTTTATCTTAATATAGAAAATTTGAGGTTTTTGTATGGTGTTTTCCAATCTCTGATATTGTTTTTTATTTTATTTTGTATTTTTTTTGTGTGTGTGGTTAAACATGGACGACAAGCTTTTATTTATGTTGCCCAGCACTTAGATTTAAATAAAGGCTACTATGTTCGCTCCTCACATTTTACATGGAAGAATAACTTGTGATAGGCCATACTTATGTGGCGCCCTCCCTATGCTTAAGAAAGAAATGGGAGGACCTGTCCTTCTTTCATTATTTGGGGTCCTGTAAATAGAATGAATTAATGACTTTATTTCAACAAGGCAACTCAGGTGTTGACGTCATGTTCTTGTTCAATATTCTTCATATATTACAGCTTCTTCTATTTGATAATATCCTTTCATATAAAAAAATGTTACGTCATATGTATATATATATATATATATATATATATTCTTTCTATTGCTTATGGGTTTCAACGAAATTTGTGAACCGAAAAACATCCTACAAATTGGAAGATGCTTTACATTTGGACCAGAAATAATCTATTAATTTATATTAATATGAATACTATTGGAATAAATATAAACACTTTTCTTTAAATTTTCCTTGTTTTCTTCCCCTCTATTATCCCTTTGTGGTTCTATATTTAGTCGCATTTCTATGATCACGTCTTCCTGGGTTAGTGGATTGGAAGATGCTCATCTTTATATATATATATATTCACAGCATGAACCCAACCGACCGCAGTCCCTTTCAATACTTAGCCAATTATCTGACCATTGGGTCCCGGGTTTGCAGTATCCAACACTTATGTCCCTTGTTTCGTCATATACATATTGCACCCAAAAACTTTAGTGATCTACAATTTATGCTTTTACTAGTGAGAACTCACCATGGGTTTGAAAAGATTGGCATTAATAAACGAACAGTAGATGTTGTTATGTGATATACTTAGCCCTTTTTTCCCTTTTCTTCTTCCCATCTATTATCGCTTTCTGGTTATATACTTAGTCATCTTTCTATGATCATGGGTTCTCGAGTTGGCGAGATGAAAAATCTTCATCTCCATCTATATCCTCACATGACGAGTCCGATCGAATTTTGTTCCTTTCCATACTTAGCCAGTTTTGTGGTTGTGTTTGTCGGGGCTAGCGCTTTCAAACTCTGTTTCTTCTTGTTCCATGAAATACATCTTGCACTCAAAAATTTCATGATCTACAATTCCACCACAGACTCCTCAAACTCGCAAGATTCACTCTACTAGGGTTCACAAAATTTTCAAAGCATATGTCAATTCCTTCCATCCCCACTAACTTCATGCCCTTCCCAATGCACATTAATTATGGTTTTACTGGTGAAAATTGAACACACTGGTACGAAACAATTGGCATTAAAAAATTAAAAAACCTCGAGGACATCTCCCATTAACACGCATTAAGCCGCCATTTACAATACTCAGAACGACTGGCTTTCCTTTCTATACTTAGCCAAAAATTTCCACATGTTCCGTGATATACATCTTGCACACAAAACATTCCTTGATCTATAATTCCACCCCGAGCTCCTCCAACTCACAAGCTTCACTTTATCCTAATTCATAAAAAGTTTCAAACCATTTATGGCTCTCTTCCATCCCTACCACAGTCGCATCCTTCCCAATGCACATTAATTATTCCAGCCTCTAGATTAACTTCCATTGTTTTGTGACCTACAAATAGCACCCGGACCTCCACGAAATACAAATTGATTGTCGAACTCCCACATCGTCCCCTCTTTTGTGTTACACATTATGCATTCAAATGTTCTGAGTGATACAATTTGATCTTCAGGGCCTCACGTCTTCTGGGGAGACCTTGTCACCATATTTTGGATCCTCGGGTTGGTGGGTTCACGAAATTTCCAATTCCTAGTCGTTGTTTCCTGTGTTGTCCATCTTCGTACTTATTTCCAAATATGAAAAAATAAAGGTTTAATGCTAAGACTTCATCATGCAACAACCGTAAATATCATCATTAATTAGAAAAATCCTCAAGGACTAACTATCCCTACACAACTTGTCCAGAAACATGCAAAGAATATATTTCCAGGTAATGGGAAAGCTATTACAAATTTCAATCTATTAGCGAAAACAAGTCTGGGCTATTGTTTCCCTATTCCATACTTAGACACTTTTCCGATTACAGGTTCCTAGATTGGAGGGCTCAAAATTGTGTTTTGAATCTTTCGTGACTTGCAAACAGTGCCCAGAGTTTGTTGATATACAATTTGTCCGTTGGAATGCCCGGTCACGAGCCCAACCGTCCGCTATTCCTTTCAATAATTAGCCGCAAGTTGGTTGTACGTTCATGACGTGGTACATTTCCATGGTTTCACATGATGCAACCACTGTGTATCGAGTCTGGCCTACCGTTTCCCTATTCCATACTTAGACACTTTTTCGATTATGGTTTCCTGGACTGGCATGCTCAGGATTGTGTTTCCAATGTTCTGCAACTAGAAAATAGTACCCAGAGTTCTGCGATATACAATTTGTCTGCAAGAATGCACCATCATGCCCTTTTCCATGTTACGTGTTATGTGCTCAACACTTATGAGAGATACAATTTGACCCTCAGGCCTTCACCTCTACTGGTTGTATCTTGTAGCCCTATTTTGAATCCCGACCAACCGCTTTCAATAATTAACCATTCCGTAATTGTTGTTCCATGTCCCCACCACCTTCCTACTTCTTTCTAGATATTCAATTGGCAATCTTTAATTCTAACACTTCGCCATGAATGAACCTTAAACATGTCATTAATGAACGAAAGGCTAGAGGATATCTCCCACACTTCTACCATATACAAATTAATTGCCAAACTCCCACATCATCCCCTCTTCTGTGGTGCACATTTTGCACTCAAGTTATGAGACATACAATTTGACCCTCGGGAAGTCACATATCCTGGGGAACCATTGTCACCCTAATTCTAAAGCTCGACTTACCACTTTCCATACTTTCCCATTTCATGGAATCTCTTTCGCGGATCCTCTAGTTGGCGGGTTCCAAAATCTCCAATTCTTAGTCATTTTTTACTGTTAGTACTCAGTTTACAGTGTTAAATTTGGACTTTTGGTCATGACAGGCACGCTACTGGAAAAAGGACATTCCTGCAGCACCATTATAAAGCATCATATTATCCTTAAATTCTCTGTCATATTGGTTTTTGCACCATATCTAAACTGCTTATGTTTAATATTGTATACAACCAAGAGTCAACATTGGCAAAAGGTCAGTTTGCCTTCATGTTTATTTCAGCAAATTATTGGCTCGAAGGCAAATTTCTAGAATCCAAGTCTTAAGTTAAAAAGGCATCGCAACCATATATTCACCTCGCTATGTAATTTATGTATTCACAAATGGACAGCATTAGACCAAGCCACGAGGAAAGCACCATTGATACATGTCGATAAAAAATTGTTCCAGACCATTACCAAAGTTTCCACGAGGAGATAGCCTACCAGAGGGGTTTTAGTATACACATGTGCTCAGTTAAGGGACATTCGATGTTGATATAGCTTATGGAAATCTCTGGATCGTATGGTGACCAACATGATTCATCACAAGTCCTCCATTGGCGGGATACTTCTTGAATATGGTGAAAATTTTGCAGCAACAATGCTTAAATCTAGATGCGCTTGCTGTGGATGCATCAAAGGCTTCTGCTTCTTCCCAGATTATAGAGAAATTTCTTGTGGTACTATCAAGGCATTCATGTTTTGGTTTTCAGTCTTCGTGAACAACGTCCTAAATGCTTGGGTTTGTGACGGATCATCAACCTTATGCAATTTCTTTGGGAGCTTCCAATATATAGCAGGTTATAAGAAAAGGTAATTAAAGGTTTCTTTCATTGCGCAAGGCATCATGGATTAATGCCAGCCAAGCAAGAATTCTAATCATTGCCAAGGTTCTAAGATGGCAAGATTATATGAAGAAATACCCAGACATTTTGTACACCAGGGAGAGATAGAACGCGA
This sequence comes from Picea glauca, assembly GCA_000966675.3. Lineage (NCBI taxonomy): Eukaryota > Viridiplantae > Streptophyta > Pinopsida > Pinales > Pinaceae > Picea > Picea glauca. The sequence continues at coordinate 222,104 of JZKD02S1674718.1, forward strand.
GCTAGGTGGTGTCATGATATTGGCCGTGAGTAGGTAGCAAATAAACCATTGATTGAAAACGGTATTCGGGGATATGTTGCTAAAAGAACTATGTTTCAACTTCATCGCACTAGGTGGTCTTGATCAGAAAGAATATAGAATTTGATTTTCCTGCTCACAAGGAGGTGTACCTATCCTCAAACTGTGTCTATCGAAGCCCTGTAATCATTTAGCCCGGGGTTCTCTAATTCGACTTACATAGAATATGTGTAGACTTGATCAAAATACTTCCTTGACAGTATTCTTTGATGTTGCACCAAGTGAACATTCTAGCTCAGCATTACAGGCTGCCAATCGGTAGTTTTTTATCCAGTTTCTAACACATTACTAGCATTCTGATGGCCAAATGAGGCTTCAGGATACAACAATTACAAGGACATGGGTAGAAGGTAGTGCAACTACTGAGGAACTTGTAGCAGGATTTGACCAGGTGACTGTTGTTTTTGTGATAGATAGGAAAGCTTCTTTTAAAATGGAGACAGAGGAAGAGTTTAATGCAACAAGATGGTTAGACAGGTGTTTAAATCGTGTGTGTTTGAGATTTGGTGATTACCGAAAGGATGATGTCTCTTCATTCAGCTTGAACTCAAGTTTTGAAATATTTCCACAGTTCATATTCAATCTTAAACGTTCTCATTTTGTGCAGGTTTTTAATAATAGCCCAGATGAGACAGCTTACTTCCACATGTTACTGAATAGAGAGAATGTGACCAATTCTGTATTTATGATCCAGCCATCACTGATTTATTATTCTTTCAATGCACCTCCTGAGAAAGCATTGCTAGATGTGGCTTCTATTTTAGCAGATCATATATTTTTTTTGGATGCCTACTTCAGTGTTGTTGTCTTTCATGATATGACTATTGCTCAGTGGCGCAACATGGGCTATCATAATCAACCAGAGCATCAGGCATTTGCTCAATTATTGCAATCATCTCATGATGATGCGCAGGATATTATCAAGGAACGATTCCCTGCACCTAGATTGGTTGTCTGCGATCAACATGGATCACATGCACGCTTTTTGCTTGCTAAGTTAAATCCACACTTAGTGGTTTCCTCCATCGAGATGCATTTGATGGCAGAAAGCGAGCTATATATTAATGTTGGGAAGATTCTGTTGTTTCTTCATTCAAATATCTAAACAAGACATGTGGCAGAGTATTCCCATAATTCCAGGTCAATTCAAGATTTGTTGAGAAGAGGATAAATTGCATATGTGGCAGGGGATCAACTATTTTTTCCAATATTATCGAAAATCAGATTAATATCTTCATATTTTGTGAGAACAAATCATGAGGAAGCATCCAAGTACAAGTGAAATATGAACATGTGGCAAAGTCATATTTAAAATTTGTGGGCATTGTTGCTAAAGTTGAGCATCAATCTTAGGCAAAAGAATAGCAAGCAGAGGATCCCAAATTTGCCAGCAATTTGAGATACCTTGGAAACAATTTAGTTTGTTTTAGATTTTGTTTTCCATAAAGTCAACAAATAGTTGATTATTATTTTTTCCTATCTAAGCAAGTTTTTGTAATAGATATAAAGGGGGCCCTAGAGGGTAAGGCCTAAGAAGAATTTGATGAATTAACCAGCCAGTAGGTGTTATTGTAAGTCTGGGAGCATTAGTTTCTGTGATCGCTTCTGACATTGGGGATATATGACATTTGTTTTATCAGATTGTGATTTCTCTTGTCTAAACACTATTTTTCCATCTTCCTTGTTTTACATTCTGTTTTTTGTCTTGCTTGAACGAATTGCAGACTTTGAGATCAATGGTTGCTCATGGATGATAGATTCCCGAGCAGTAAAGATTTTTCTGTGACTACCTATTATCCGTGTGTGTTTTTTCAAGTACCGTTGCATCCATTTGACAAAGAGAATCTTGGTTTGAAGAGGTGTTCTACTTTTCGTTTATTCCCTATTCTTCTACCCATTTACACATAAACATCTTATGTGATATACAATTTGATTACCTTCGATCAACAGGGTGTTTACTTGAATCCATGCCCAATGGTGTTTTTACTGATCTGCATTTAGCCTATTTCTCTTATTCTTTCTCTTTCCATCTACCTGATCTTCCTTCTTCCAAAACCCAAAACACATCCTTATTTATAAAATCACTGCAATAACTAAAGATGTGCTAGGCTTGACCCTATAGTAGTCTAGGGGAAACTTCTAGCACTAAAATTTATTGTGCCCGTTGTTGGCACAGGGGCGGACCCAGGGTTCAACTCTTAAACAACGCACCACAAAACCCTAACTACCGGCCCTTTCGGCAACACCTGTGAAACAAATGCAGCCTCACCCGAGGTAGAGGCAGGGGGGGTTATAGGACTCAAGTGTTTGTAACCAAGCTGGGACACAGATCTATGATTATAACACCTCACAGAGTACTTAGGGACAACGCATATTAATTAATTATCTTTATTCACATCGCATATCAAACCCTAAGTACAAATCAGCACAGTAACAATAATAACATACACTTCACACTTAGCATTAGAAGTTATATCTAACACATTCAACATAGATAAAGCACTAAGAATTCATAGATCTATCTATCATTCATTATAATCAATTCACTAAGAAGATCTACAGCATAAGTATCACATCACAAAGCAAACCATCAACACATAATATACTTGGTTCACCCTAGTGTGGGGCTACGTCCACCAATGACTCCTTCTTCTTTATTAGTCTCCAATATCTTACATTCATCTGCTCATGTTCATTAAGCCACGCAACCAAGCTTTGCATCAAATAGGTGATCTGCGCACTACGCACCAGATCCACCTTTCCAAAATCAGGTCAAGGCACAAAGCCAACTCCTCTACTAAGCACAAAGCCTTACATACACAGTATGTTGCACAAAGCAACTTGGAACTACTTTCCTCTTGCACTTAGCTACTTACTTCTTCTTCTTCGCTACTTCTAACTTACAATCTTTACTTATTTATACATTTACAAAAAGGCCTAATCATGGGTAAACCCATGGGCCAACATCCCATAACCCATTACATAAACCCTAATGACCCCATGTTGGGTCCACAAAATGAGTGAGATATTGCGATCTCAGCTCCTCCTGGGCACTCCATCTTTGACCAGCCTATCGATGTCCAAAATGTGGTCAATCCTGACCAATGTTTCCTCAAAACTTGGTTGAGGGCCAACACCCGCTACCTTTGCACTTCTTTCAAAGTATGAAATGACCAAGGTTTAATGTTAACAATTCATCATGCAACAACCGTACAGACCGTCATTAAAAATAAAAAGGCTCGATGAGACAGTCACATTGACTATTGCCACAGAACTTTCCCAGAGACATGTAGAAAATATCTTGCCAGATAATGGGATATCTATTACAAATTTTAATATATTAGCGAAAACGAGTTCGTCCAGTTGTTTCCCTATTCCATACTTAAGCCACTTTTTCGATTCAGGGTTTCTGTACAAGTGGGCTTACAATTGCGCTTCCATTGTTCTGTGGCCTACAAATAGTACCCAGAGTTCCATGATATACAAATTGACCTCTGGATTGTCCCATCATGCCCTCTTCCATGTTATGCGTTTTTCACTCAAAAAGTTCTGAGACATACAATTTGACCCTCAGGCCCTCACCTCTAACGGTTGTACCTTGTAACCCTATTTTGAAGCCCGCCCGACCGCTTTCAATAATTAGAAACTCCTTAATTTCCCTTTCCCATTCCCACGACCTTCGTACTTCTTTCTTAATATGAAATTAGTAACCTTTCATGCTAACATCTCACCATGTATGAACCTTCAACATTATCATTAATGAGAGAAACGCTCGAGGATATCTCCCATTAATATGTATTAAAACAAGATATACAGAGAGTTATATTATCCCTTCTGATTGTTCATCTCAAACACGGGTCATTGCGTTGGCCCGTTCACGAAATCTACAATCCTTAATTGCTCATTGTCGTACCCGCCATGTTCACACTTATAGGTATGCAATTACTAGTCTTTAATGCTAATAGTGCATCATGCAACAACCATCGAGATTGTCATTAATGAGAGAAAGGATCGAGGATATATCCCATTCACACGCATTGGAACAAGATTTGTGGAGGGTTATATTATCCCTTCAAACTCTTCATTTCAAACATCATCTGGAGCAAACCAACGTTCTCATAAACTTATGGCAGTAGCTCCACAATAGTTCTGTGGAGATACAGTGAATATCTTCAGATGTGAGGACCAAAACTTCCAGTGGTCCAGGGCATACTCTTACTATTCATCTCGTTTTGCCCAGAACGAAGTGATTTGGACCTCTGGAATCACTCATGCAGGTTTTTTCCCTAAGGTTTTTACTGTAAGGAGGTGGTCTCTTGGTGCGCCGAAAAATATATTGCAAGCCAAAGAATTATTCCACTGCGCGACCATTCTCTTGTTTCTTTGTCACCTCAGGTCTCTGCAAGATGTTAAGATTTTCAGAGCCAACATTGACCTCCAGAGGACAAGACTGCAAGCAATTCCTACAAAAGCATGATAACAAGTTGGACCTCTTACCCGAGTTCTTCAAAGACCCAACAATAGTTCCCGAAGATATCACAAAGTTGCAGGTCAGTTCCTTTATAAATCCATTCGGGGAAATTGCCTGGCTGTTTACAAGAATAACGGGACAGGAATCCATGGCAAGCATTTCTCATATAGTTATTTATATTTTGTACTTCACAGTCAAGGAAGAATTCATTTTTTATTAGGGGAAGCCAATTTCCATTGAAATATGTTCCCAATTGTCACGATTCAAAGAAGAGAATAAATTTTATATGTCATCCTACTTGATTTTCTCAATAGTGCATTGTTGTATGTTTCCAAAACTGTCTTTGTCCAAGAAAATTTACTATGAAATAGACCCAGTAACATTTTGGTACCAGACCTTGTGGAGGCACAACGCCTCCCATTGTTTTTATGAGGTTTTTGATGACTATGTCTCAGTTTTCAAAGATTTATTGTTAGGAAATAATGTTCCACGGATGTCTTGCCAGGAAACCAAGTTTTTGGAAAGGAAGGGGACACTTGAACGAAAGGAAAATTACCGTCTAATAATGATATTTGGCTCCAAGGAAATTCATGATTTCCTTCCATGTCACATCACGAACAAGATGTTTGTTACAGAAATAGCAAGGCAATACAACTACTGGTTGCATTTTTTCCATGGCAAGAGAAAAAAATAGTTCATTCCTCTACCCTAGAAATTCAGGGACTTTGTGTTCAGAAACATCAACAAGATTGATGAATTCGCAGGCCATTTCAAGAACTTGAACCTAAAATATGTTGAAAGGCTAAAAGGGTTCGACCCTAATGGGATTTTTCGAGAAAATTTACTATCAGTTGGCTTTAGCAGCTCTTTTATCCATAGATGCCTAACCAAAGACAGAGAAAGTGACGACAACACTCATGCTTCTAACGATTGCAGCGTAGAGACATTGCAAAGCGCAACTGAATTGTACAGACAATAGGAAAAAGGCTCTGGTGAGAATATTGTCCAATCCCCGGCCAGCACTCCCAAGAGCACGACATCATGGAGCATCGCTTCAATGGCCCACCCCAGTAAGAAAGAAACCCAGAAATATTCAAACGGACGAGGAGATAAGAACCCTCCTCGGGCAAAAATTGATAGTTCTCACCAACTTCCCCTGATGAAGAAGAGAAAAACATTGTAGGGCAAGCGGAAGAGCCTGAAATTGAAAGTGAGTACATACAACTTGAAACTTTTGTGAATGTTGTGTTTTGCAAAGTTGATCTGCCCGCGGACGCGATGCACCATAGTTCCACAATGGAAATAGTTGAGACCGACATTTTTTATGAAGATGAATCCTTTGTATTCGAAAGCGATGTTTTTGAAATCCAATCTAAAAATTTAATTATTGAAAAGAGAGATGTAACAAATAAGAAAGGGAAATTTCATTCAGAGATTAACTTTAGGAAAATGCAGTCGTCCCAAATATCCCGCTTTCACCACTCAATCATTGATGTTGTTGATGATTCCATTGGAGGAATTTAAGCGGATAATTCCATACTAAATGGTCAAATCAAGGAATTGGAGGAGGCTTTCATTCCTACCCCAGTGTTTTCCAGTTCTTTAGCAAAAACCGTGACTACCACCCCTGCAACCAAGTTAAAAGGATCCTCCAACCTCCTCACATCTTGTAGAGGCTATTGATCTAAATTTATGAAGGAATGCAAAAGAATACACAAATAACCATAAATACAAAGATGCATCGGAAGTAACACTTCATTTCATTAATAACAAAGAACTGAAATTTGTTTACATACAGAATGGAAATAAACTAGCTAGGGCACTAGTAGCTTATCTCTAAGAAAAGATGTGGGGGCTACAGGCCTCTGAATTATATGTTACAACGAGGCTCGAAGGCCTATATATTATTGAGAAACAATGGAAAATCCTAAACATCCAAAAATATAACACTATGAGATGAAACGCCATAATATGGGCCCCGTCGGGGTAAATTGGTACATCAATTTCCTAAGGTCGTAACTTTGGCATACTATCTATGTTTGATGCACATGATATATCATTAGAAAGATATATCTGAGGAATAAAACTACTGACAGTGAATATCAAGTCCGGAACAGACTTATATTCTTCGGAACGTACTCATATTTGTCGAAGGTTTGATGCCCAAAAAACGTTGTTTAGGGCCTCAAAAGGGTCCGAAAGTTCAGGACCCAAAAAACTGCCAAAATAGTAAATTGTGCTACAATTAAGGAAACTGGAAAACTGAAAGAAACAATGGTGGGGGTCCAAGTGGAATAGGTGGTTGGCCACCAATATCCACCTAGATCATTCCTCCCCCCTTAGGAAGCAATGGTCCCCATTGTGTTGAGTTCCTCCATGAGATGAGGAAACTTATGTTGAACTTGGTCCCTAGTGAGCCACTTTCCCTGGTGAAGGGATTGGCCTGCTTTGATAACTTGATATAGTGGGATCCTCTATTGGTGGGTGTTCTTGATCTGTGTGTCCATAATTCGATCAGTTGTGGCTTGTTCCATGCAATTTGGGTTTAACTATGTTGGTGTGAGTTGTTCTCCCATGTCAGATGTGTCCAGTAGAGGTGGAAAGTAGGGTCGAAGGTGGTCCACATTGAACACTGGGTGCAGACCAAGGAATGTTGGAATACTGAGCTTGAAGGAATTGTCCCCTACAGCCTTGGTGATGGTGTATGTCCCATATCGGAGTGGGTGAAGCTTGCGGTGGGGTCCAGCGAGGTGCTCCTTCTGCAAATGTAGCCACACTTTGTCACCCACCTGGAAGTTCTATTGCACCCGATGTCTATCATGTCGCTGCTTGTACTTAGCACTAGCTCTATCCAATATGTCATGAACCTGTTGGTGAATGTGATGAATGTGCTCAATGAAGTTGTTCACCTTGGCAACTTCAGACTGGACATGAGTTGAATCAACCTAAGTAGCTGCAAATGGTATGGCTACGTCAATGGGACATAGCGGTTGGAATCCCAATCCCACCTGAAAGGGGATATGGTTGGTTGAGTTGTGGAGGGCTCGATTATATCTATGTTGTACATAAGGGAGGCTCTCATACCATGTGTGTGTATGCTTTGAGTTGTACATGCGCAAAATGTGTACGATCATCTTGTTAACGACCTCTGTCTGGCCATTAGTTTGGGGATTGAAAGTTGTGGACTTGGTGAGTTTGGTGTCCAACATTGACCAGAGGCTCGACCAAAATGTACTGAGGAACCTTCTATCCTGATCTGAGATGATAGACTATGGGATCCCAAAGTGTACCCACCCTCATTCAAAGAAGATTTTAGCAGTGTCTTCTGCTGTGATATTCTTCTTGCAGACCGCCATAATGGCCATCTTCGAGAATATGTCGACGACTACGAAAACACAGTCATTGCCATGCTTAGTAGAAGGAAGGCCCAACATGTAATCCATGGAGATGGATTCCCAAGGTCGACTAGGGGTAGGCAGCGAAGTATAGAGGCCCTTATTCTTGATGGTTGGTTTGGAAATGGCACAGGCCGTGCAGGATCTGATTTACTTCCCAACATCCTATTGAAGGTTTGGCCAATAGAAATACTTATGTAGTACTGCCATTGTTTTCTCGACCCTGAAATGACTAGCGACGCGATTGTAGTTCACTTCCAAAATAATCTTGGCATGCTCGCTTGAAGGAACACAAAGATGTCCCAGGTGACATAGTAGTGCATCCTGGAGGTGAAAATTTGGAACTCGGTTACCCTTCAAGAGTATCTTGTATGTGTGACTGAATTATGGATCGCTCTTGTAGAGAAGAGGCCAATAAGAAGTCTCGTTCCCACAAGAGTTAAGCACGGTGCTTATCACCACGATCGGTGGTCGGTTGAGGCAGTCTGCAACATTATTGGTGTTTCCCTTCTTGTACTTGATGTTCAAATGAAACTATTGCAGATATGTGGACCACTTCTAATGGCGATCGTTCTGCAACTTCCCTTGTTTTTGTATGAACTGCAGGGGTTGGTGGTATGTGTGTATGATCATTTCCTTACCCAAAATGTAATGCTTCATTTTTGACAAGCCTGCACAATGGAATACATATCTTTGTCATAAGTGGGATACTTTCGTATTGTGTCAGACAATGTCTCACTGTGATATTCCATTGGATGCCCATGTTGAGTAAGAACTACCCCAATAGCATAGTCAGAGGCATATGTCTCTATCTCAAATGGTTTTTTGGCACAGGGGCGGGCCCAGGGTTCAACTATAACAATGCACCAACAAACACTAACTATTGTCCTTTATGGAAACACCTATGAAGCAGATGAAGTCTCATCTGAAGTAGCAATAGGGGGTTGCAGGACACAGGTGTATAGAACCAGAGGAAATGCAATATGACTTCACAACAACAACGCAACATAACCTAGATATTATTCACAGTATTAATCTTAACTTCTCGAAGTTAGTTATATATTCTTATCTTCAACAGGAAAAATAAAAGTGCAATAACAGTATAAAAGATAGAAAATAACAAAGCATCAACCACATAGAACAGTAAGATTTTATGTGGTTCACCCTCTCCCTAGGGATACATCCACATAATTATATTTATTGATAGAATAGATGAAAATATATAGTTCTATCTACGCACTCAGCTGCACATCCTTCTCTCTCTCCTTCTTTATTCCCTATCCCTGTGCACCCAGTTGCAGAGCAGATCTTCAAACCTAGTTGAAGACCTAAAATACAAGAATACCTTAAGACATAACACTCTTACATATCAACACCAGTATCACTCTCCTCTCTCAACTCTTCTAGACCTCTATTTATAAATTCCATAACTCTTAGAAAACCCTAGACCGAAGCCTAGGTGTCAAAACCCTAGGTCCACATAACCCTCATTTTAAGGACTTCGTCGACCTGTTATTCCTTCTTCTCCACGAGGTGCTCCAAAGAACCCATTAGTGTCTTCTTCCGCTTGCTTACGTTTCCACGATCTATCTTCTTTGTTTATTTGTCTTCCTTGATCTTCTCTTTCAACTGCTTGCTTTCTTTTACTTTGTTGCTTATTTTATGTTTATTTTATGTTTCTTTTATGCTTCTTTTATGCTTCTTTAACCACTTTGACCCTTCCTTGGTTTGTGTGCCTTCCGCGCACTTCATACTTTGTCTTTCTTCTTCCTTAATCTTCACTTTCTTCCTTAATACATTACCTAGGGCCAACAGGACCACAACACTCACATGTGACTCATCCCGAGTCACTGCAGGGTTGAACCCTCTATATTACTTCGACTGCAGACTACGTGGATTAGCTTGTGCTTTCTACTTTGTCTGTCCCTATCATGTGCAGACTATCTTTTCAATTTTTGGTACCCAATTTCAACTGCACCTGGTACCTAGACCCTTCTTCCTTTGCTTTTACTGAGAGTTGCAAGGCAGTTGGTTGTCACAATATAGCTTCAATAGGATCCCATTTACTAAACCATCCTTCCATTATCCATTAAGAGTCGTCAACTGTGTAGCTGCACCTTCTGTAACATAGACAACCTCGAATGTCCCAAGCCAATGTGTCCTGAACTTTCCTGGATGCTTCATGAACTTGTTCATATAAAAGTATCAAATCTCCTTGTTTAAATGATTTCTTCTTGATATGTTTGTCATGGTAAGCCTTTTCTCATTCTTTTTGTACCTGCTGGTGAAATACTGCAATGAACTTGTCTTCCTCTAGTTCCATCAACTGCGCAAGCCTATCTTGAACAGTGTCAATGTCATCCATACCTATAAATGGTGAAATTATTAGACTAGGAACCAAATATTCCATAGGTACCACCGCTTCCAGGCCATAAACTAACTTAAAGGGAGTCTGCGTTGTTAAATTTTTGCAAGTAGTTTGATAAGCCCATAACACTATTGGAATTCTCAAATCCCAATCATCTCTATTAACACTGCAAATCTTAGTCAGCATTGTCTCCAAAATCTTATTGAAATATTCAACTGTACCATTTGCCTGTGGGTGATATGGTGTGCTCTTCTGATGGGGAACTTCGAACTCCTGAGTCAAGGCTTCAATAATTTTTTTATTGAAGTGTGTGCCTTGATCACTCATAAGGATCTTTAGGCTTCCAAATCTGGTTATGATATCCTGAAAGATGAACCGCGTAGGTGTAGCTGCACTACAGTATTTAACTTCTCTTGTTTTTCCCCATCTAGTTAAATAATCTGTAGCAGTGATGATATATCAAGCTCCTGTGCACTTTCCTGGGGGGTTGATAGGTCCCACAAATTCAATAGCCCATTTCTCAAATTCCTGTAAAGTTAACTGAGGTGCTAAAGGCATATCATCCCTTCTAGAAGTCTTTATTACTCTTTGACATACATCACAGGCTCTATAGTATACCTTAGCATCCTTATGTAAAGTGGGCCACCAAAGGCCAGCTCTGATAACTTTCTGCATTGTTTCTTTCCCTACAAAATGTCCTCCTACGATGCCTTCATGTGCTTCTACAAGAATCAATGATCTTTTTGACTCCATAACACATCTTCTTAAGATCTCATCTGGTCCCATCTTATATAATTGTCCAGCTATAAGTTGAAAATTTGCAGCAAAAAATACCAATTGTTTCATCTGAATAACTATATATTCACGAGGTGTCATTCCTATGGACAAGAAGTGGACTATCTCGAAAAAGTGATCATCAACTTTCCTGATGGCCAACAACTATGCATCGGGTAGTGCATCATCCAAACTGGTAGGTTCCTCTCCATGTTCTAACCTATATAAGTGGTCAGGTCCCTTATTCATTCTTCCTAGCTTGACCACAATCTCAAAGTCATACTCCTGGAATAATAATAGTCATCTGCATATTCTTCCCCCCCAACATTGTCTTGTTGAATAAGTACTTCAATGCAGAATGATCAGTAAACATCTTAAAATGTCCTCCCAACAAGTATTGTCTAAACTTTTGTAGCGCATATATCATAGCTAAGCCTTCTCTTTCAATGGTAGTATAATTCATTTCAGATGTAGAAATTTTCCTTCTAGCAAAGGATATAGGGTGGTCAATATCTCTTGCACCTAGTTGTGCTAAAATTGCTCCTAATGCAACGGATGAAGCATTGACATGAACATGGAATTCCTTACTCCAATCTGGAAAAACAAAAATAGGCGCAGTGATCGTTTTCTTCTTTAATGTGTCGAAGCTCTGTTGGAATTCCTCTGTCCATCAAAACTTACTATCCTTCTTTAATATCTTCTCCATAGGTGTTGTTATCTGTGCGTAACCCTTAATGAAATTTATGTAGTATCTAGTGATGTGTTTGGACCTGTTCATGTTCCATCCCTAGGTAAATCTGTGTATTATGTTTCATTCATCGATGACATTTCAAGGAACGCATGGATTTATTTTATTAGAAAGAAATATGAGGTATTTGATAAATTTAAAGAGTTTAAGGCTCTGGTAGAAAATCAGACAGAGAAGAAAATAAAGGTATTACGAACAGATAATGGTGGAGAATTCTGCGAAAATGAATTTGAAGAATTCTGTAAGAAGTGTGGTATAGCAAGGCAGAAGACTACTCCATACATTCCTTAGTAGAATGGAATTGCAGAAAGGATGAATATGACACTGATGGAAAAAGCAAGGAGCATGCTCAGCGATGTCAGGTTAGGACAAGAATTTTGGGCAGAGCCAGTGGGTACAACATGTTACCTGGTCAATCCTTCATTAGTGTTGGATGATAAAACTCCACACGAGGTATGGTCTGGAAAGAAACCCTCTCTTTAACATCTTAGAGTGTTTGGTTGTGATTCTTATGTACATGTTCCAAAGCAAAATAGGAGTACGTTGGATAAAAAGGTTGAAATGTGTACCTTTATTGGTTATCGAGATGGTCTAAAAGGTTATAAACTTTGGAACCCAGAAACCAAGAAGATTGTTTACAGTCACGATGTTGTGTTTAGAGAGGTAAAAGATGTGTCCAAACAAGAATTCATACCAATGCAAGACGAACCTGAGAAAATAGAGCTTGAGTTGGATGATGCAAAATATGAATCATCTGAAGAAGAGGAAGCAGAAGAAGAAGAACCTCATACCCCAATATTGAGGAGATCAGTGAGAGATAAAAGGCAACCAGAAAGGTATAGTACACCTGATTTCCGTTCAAATTTTTCTTTATCTATTATTGATGATGATCCCAGAAATGTCAGGGAAGTAGTGAATTTAGAGGATAGTAAACTCTGTAAGAAGGCCATGGTTGAAGAAATGGATGCCTTGGATAAGAATGAGGCATGGGATATAGTTGAGTTTCCATCTGGAAGAAAATATGTTGGTAGCAAATGGTTGTTTAACAAGAAATTTAATGCACAAGGTAAAGTGGAGAAATACAAAGCTCGGTTACTAGCAAAAGGTTATTCCCAGGTAGAGGGAATTGACTTTGGTGAGATTTTTTCTCCTATTGCTAAGTTAACTTCTATTAGATTTCTTTTATCTATTGCTACTACTTTTGATCTTGA
>JZKD02S1674718.1:236233-248217 GCA_000966675.3 Picea glauca
CATGGTTGAGGAAAAGAAGGTGTTGCTGGAAAAGGTTGACACTTTGAAGAATGTTGTAGATTCATTGACAAAGTCTGTGAGCACAGAAAAGTTCTCCTGGTGTAGAGTAACAATGAGCATTTTTGCCCTGGATTATTGAATATATAATCCCCTGGATCCCTGGATGCAAAGAAAACAACAAGTGGGAGAATGTTGGGTATGTGTTATATTATGTGCATGTGTGTGTGTGGGTGTGTAAGATATGACAACTGCGTCTGACGATCCCTCATGGTAGTGCTATGTTTGTGTCGTGTGTGTCAGGCACTTTCCTAGGGGGTGGCAGGTATTCCCCCCCCTAGTTACATGTAGTATTCAGCAACGGGCAGTAGCCTGGGGCCGACGAGGTTCGGGGCAATGCCCCAAAATTTGTTTTTGCCCGGTTTTTGCTATTTTTAGCGGTTTTGTAAATTAATCCCGGATTAAGGGATTAGGGTTTTGGTATCTACGGAATACCTAAAAACATTGTATATATTGTATGGTGAATGGTGAAATTTGACATAATGAATATAAGAAAGGTTTTCCCAGTTGAGGGTTTCCGGTATAAAATCTCTGTGTACTTTGTGTATGAGCCATTGATTAAATTATGTTTTGCTTAAGAATCTATATGCATTGCTTTACTTCACAGGTTTAAAACTTACAAAAATATGGCTGGTGCATTCTTCAAACCAAAAGGCATTACAGTGTACTGAAAAGAACCCCATTCTATTGCAAATGTAGTCTTATGTCTATCCTCCTTAGAAATTATGATCTTGTGATAGCCTGAAAATCCATCTGTGAATGAACAAACTCCTTGTCCTCCTACATTATCTAGAACTTCGTCAGTAAAAGGTGTAGGAAATGGATCATGTAAACATGCATCATTCAATTTCCTTAGATCTACACGGATTCTGGTTTCTCTTGTCTTCTTATCTTGGACCACCATAGGGTTGATCCATTCAGATTCTTCGATTGGTTCTATAATTATTTCTTCCAGCATTCTATCTAATTCAGTCTTAACTTTCTGCTTGTACTTAGGATTCATTTTGTAAGGCCTATGCTTGATAGGACTTGCATCTTCTTTCAAAGAAATCTTCATTTCTCCCATGGGCCCTTTAATTCCCTTCATGTCTATGAACTTGGGTGGAAACAAGTCTTGATACTCATGCAATAGTTCTATAATCTTACCAATGGTAGCATCATCCCAATAGTCTCCAACATTTTCCAACTTAGGTTCTTTCTCTGTTCCAATATTAACTTTATTAATTTTAATAGGTTGCCCAACAAAAGGTAATTCAATCCCTGGCCTTCTATATCTCTTTGTCCTTCAGTTTCTGAAATGTTCACATTCCTAGGTTCATCATCCTCACCAACATTACTATTATAACAACCCTGTAACCGTTGAAAAGGCGCATTCCATTCATATTCTTCTTGTTCAAGAGGGGGGTTAGGTGCCTCATCAAAGACCTTTTGTCTTACAATTTGTAAATCTTGATCTATTGTAGACTACTGACTTTCAAATAGGAACGTAGCTATAAAGTTTTGGGTCATACCATACCAATCAGTAGTGATTAATAACAGTCCTCCTTGAAGATAATATTTGATAGGCGTAGTATCTAAGGTGTTAATGAAATTAGGTGCCCATTATTATTTAGGAATACTGCTCCATGCTTCCTCACAACTTTGCACATGGTCCTTAGGACAACTCTGATTTGTGTATCAAACTTTGCAACTTTCAACTTGATCTGAAAAGTGCATTGTCAACAAGGTGCGACATGGTACCCACTCTGTGATGTTTTTCTTGTGTGTTCCCCACCACCTAGCTGGTGTTGTTTTCAAGGCTTCATATAGTACCAACAACCTTTGTTGTACTGGTACAATTCCTTCAAATTCAAATAGAAATGTCTCTAAATTATTCAAGCCATAAAATGTAGGAAGATTACTTACTTCTGTGCCAATCCAGCGAACTGCCTTAGTCAATCTGGCACACCTCCACGTAGAGACTTCATACATTTTTTTCTGCCAATTTTCCAATGCTTCTTCTGAATCTAACGAGCATGCACTTTCACTTCGCCAACTTAGATTTCCATCTATTGTAGGATTAATATAATCATGTTGTCCTGTTGTCATTTTATGGATGTTCTCTATCTCATAGGCGTGATCTTCTTCTCTTATAGGTTTTGTGTATATGCAACCTTCATTAGGATCAAGAGGTGCAATGACCCTAAGGCCATCACCTTCAAATGCCATTCATCTCTTTTTTCAGGTCAATAACAGTCAAATTGTCAAAAGCCCAATCAATACCCAAAAACACAGGATATGGACAGCTATCATCAACAATCTCGATCATTTCAAAGCCTGCAAATGTCCTCACTTCGTTAATGTCCATAGGGACATGTTATAGTCTTCCAAAGGGGACCACCACCTGTTGCTTAGCCATCCTAAGCCTAACAGGAGAGTAAATCAATTTAGGTTTTTCCATCAATGCCCAAGTCTGCTTCGTCATAACATTTACTTCTAATCCCAGGTCGAGGGCCACATAGTCCATGTCGTAGTCTCCAATCTGAGCATTAAGGTGTAGTTCCTTTCTTGTCCTCCTTTTTCTAGATACTTGATTCACAGCTCTACTCAATAGAGGATCTATTCTTCCAATTTCATAATGTTTTATCAGGTGTTGTATCTCCTGCACAGCTCTTTCATATTTAGTCAAATCAATACAAGTATATAATAAGTCCACAAGCTTGCTTACCTCTTTTCCTTATCTAGGTGGGGCGGACTGATCAAATGTTGGAGGCATTCCACATTCCCTTACTTCTGATTGTGCCCTAGATGAAGAAGCATGTTCACCTACAAATTCTCTTCTTTCTTCTTCAAAAGTATTATTTTCTTTCCTTGGATCAGACAATGGTGCCTTCTCTAAAGTCCTTATGATCTCTGATCCATCTGTAGTCTTTCCTGGAGTCACCCTATCTTCTCATGTGACAGTGCCTCTTTTAGTAATAATAGTGAATTTGGGTTCCTGATCGCAAGGTTCAGTTGTTATTATTTTTACTTGTTGGTTTCCACCTCATATTTCCTTAAGTTTAGCTAACAGTATTGGACAGTCTTTAATGACATGGTCAAATGAATTACAGTAGTTGCAAGTAGTACAAGGGTTCTGACAATCCCTTTCCAAATGACCTGGTTGGGTGTAGTTATAGAAAATATTCTGGCCTCGACCTTGACCCATTCTTCCTCATCGTCCTCTTCCTATGAACCCAACATGAGGGTTAAAGCTTCCTCTTCCTGGGGAATTGAACTACACAGCGTTTCCTTCTAGCTATAATTCTCCTTGAAATCTATATGCATCCCTTGACCATTCATGCATGAGGTCATAAGCCCTATAGTCCCTCTCATCATGCCCCACAGATTTATAGAATGTATAATAAATATTGGTGGGTGTCTGGACATATTTCTGCATATAATAATATTCACTGTGGCGATGTCTAGTTCTACATACCTCGTGCCATGGTAATGTAACCTGATTCAAAGGGTTAGGGGCTCCAGAGGCTAAGTATTCACTAAATAAAGGACAGTGCTCTTTGTCATGACCCTCTTCTTTACATATGATACACCAAATGTCTTCTCTTTTCTATTTTCCTTTATCTTTCTTTATGTCTTCAACCTGTAAAGATAAACTAGTTAATTGAATCAAAATCTGACTCATACCAGGACTAGATTCTCCTACAGGGGTTTCTTCTAGTTTCATGGAAATCTCTAATGCCTCAGCCTGCAAAGCAACCTTTTGTTGCATTAGAGGAACTCTAATGTGTTGCAAGAGGGAAATGATAAACCATTCCTTATGTTGTTCATCTGGAATCTGAAAACTTAAACAGCCTGTCAAAGTCTTAAACCTCTTATCAAATTCCCAAAATGGTTCAATCACCTTCTGCTTGATTTCCTTCAACTCTGTAATGCATTGTGACTCTGACTTAGGTTTCTTGAATTTTTCACTCAATGCAGTCTTGATGTCATTCAACGCTTTAGGCTTTACAAATGCTTTAACAAACTTCATATACTAGCTCAGTGCACGGTCTCTCAAAGTAGTACTAAATTGATCTCTCTTAACAGCTTCGTCGGTGACTTGCTTAATGCTCCATATGGATTCGCATAAGAACCAGTGATGGTCAAGATCCTCAGATCCATCTCCTGTGAAAATAGGTAACCTCATTTCATCTGTCATTGATTTTCCTTGGTTTCTTGATTGATTATGTACTAAACTTCTTGTGATAGTACTTTGAGTGCTCTGATTACTCTGGTTACTTAGTGCTGCTAAAACAACAGGAGGATTAGTAATACTTACTTCGACAGTAGATGCAGTACCTAAAGTTCTTGTTTCTTCTCGGCGAGGTTCTTCAGTCTCTACTTCCTCTACCCTTGTAAACTTTGATTCGTCCGATCATTGTGCTTCTTCTCCACTGTAGAATCCTTCATCTTGTTCTACTGGCCTGTAACTCTGCTTAAACAGGTTTGCAAGAGGAATCTTTCTGAATGATCTCCCACTGTGTGTGTGTCCAGCCTCTGTGTCATTGGCGTTGTATGAATTCTTGAACATTAGCTTTAAAATCCAACTGATTATTGTATCTTCAAGATATTCTTCTCATGCAATAGCATCTTAATCTTCAACTTCAAAATTATAGAAACTTTCCTCTAGGTCCCTTGAAGAAATACCTCTCTTCTTGACTATATTATTCCACTCTGTCAATATAAAGCTCAGTAATGTACCCTCCAAAAGTGTTGTCAAACCAGAGATCCACTGCTCTTGACACAGCATTATCAACTTTCTTGAATTTCTTAATCAGCGTCGATGTCCAAACCACAGGTGGTCTAGATCAGATTTCAAAGTGAGTGTCTACTAGTCTGGCTAACCACTCGTACAACTCCTAATGAAATCCTGTAAAGAAAATATCATGTACATCAGTAAAGATGTACCTTCCCAACCAGTCTTTTGTACTAATTCTAGGGTTCTTGTTCTGAGCTACGACGAAGTCCATTTCTTGTTCTTCTATCCAATTATGAATCTTTGTCTTCAATGGAAACCACCTTGACATTCCCTCAAGAAGATCCTGGTCCCAGCAACAGAACCATTTGTTGGCATAGGGGCAGACTTAGGGTTCAACTCTAACCGTGCACCACCAAACCCTAACTACTGGCCCTTACGGCAACACCTACGAAGAAGATGAAGTCTCACCCGGAGTATAAATAGGGGGTTGCAGGACACAAGTGTCTACAACTAGAGGAAATGCAAGATGACTCGAAAATAGCAACGCATCATAACCTAGAGATTCTTCACAGTATTAAGCTTAACTTCACGAAGTTCGTTATATCTTATTATCTTCAACAGGAAAAATAGCAGTGCAATAATAGTATAAAATAGAGCAAATAAAAAAGCATCAACCGCATAGAACAATAATATTTTACGTGGTTCACCCTCTCCCTATGGCTACGTCCACAGAATTGTTTTTATTGATAGAATAGATGAAAATATACAATTCTATCTGCGCACTCAGCTACAAATCCTTCTCTCTCTCCTTCTGTATTCCCTATCCCTGTGCACCCAATAGCAGACCAGATCTTCGCACCCAGCTGAAGACCCAAAATAAAAGAATACCTTAAAACATAACACACTTACATCTTGTGATTGTAGTTTTTTGGGATGAAATCCATAAGTTATTGGAGCTTTATTTGGATGATTGGACTGTGTACAGCATATTAAAAGAACATATTGCTCTGTTGCGGCTTATGTACAACAACCAACCTTGAATGTCTTCAAACATGTGCTAACATACAAAGAAGAGCCATCAGAAGAATTGATTGACATTGGGTTAAGTATGGGTTGTGAGTATATGTTGGCATATCAAAAATTAATTGTGGAATTTGTAAGTATCTATGTTGTTTTACTTCTCTCATTTTATAATTAATGGAACAAAAAAATCATTTATATTAAATCTATGATTTATTATGGGGTATAAAACTTGCAGGAAACAAAGTATGAAAATGTGCCAACATAAGAGTTGTTGACAGAAGGCATGAGATTTGGTTTTGAAAGAATGTGTATCATTCAGGAGTCAATTCTTTGTATGGTATGTCGCTTTTCAATTTACATTCATGTATATTATGTATTTCAATTTTCAGTATTCTCACCAATGTAGATACACTCGTTACACTTTATTTTTATTTTTGTAGATGGAACTTGAAGAAGTATAGGAAAACAATTGGGGCAATCCACAAAACATTCTACCAAATAACCCAAGTCATGGAAGTATCTCGAGCACTGACAACAATTCCAGCGAAGAATGATGATCAATATATTTGGATATCAATGCAAGTTGTTGTATTTTTTGAAATAATTGTTTATGAAAATCAGACATTTTGTTTAATGTAATGGACATAGTGTTTCAATTGAAAGACAAGGAGTTACCAATAAGTATCCCATTTTGTATGACAAAGGGTCTCTTATTCTTATAATGAAATGTTACATCGTTGATTAAATATTATAATGAAGAGATGTGAAATCTGATGATATAACAAATTAATCCAAACATCATATCCAAATGCACTACTCAAAATTTAATTTATATGAATACTATTATAAGATATATGTCAATTTTTTTATGAACAATGGAATTAAAAAATAACAATACTTACATTGTCACAGGTCGATGTTTCTAAAAAGAGAAAATGAACACCAGTGCATTTAATGCTAAAAAGCATTGATGCGGTAATAAAATATGCATCTTTGTTGTAATACAATGAACCAGCATCGATCGTAATACTATTTTAACAACAACAATTATAATAATAAAAATTGGTCTTCTAGTGTGTTTAATTAAAATGGTGCACTAGTGCTTTTGTATCATACTTCTGCATCGGTGCATTCTCAATTTCATGCACCGGTCGGGTTTGTCTTGTAACACACCAGTGCATGGTATCATAGATTTGACTGGTGCACTGTTATTATTAAAGCACTGGTGCATTATTATTTAGAAGAGCATTGATGACTCAATATTTTTTTGATTGCCCCAGTGCTTTCGGTGAAATGTAAGCACCGGTGCTTTAAGTTTGAGCACACACCGGTGCATATAAACCATGAAGCGCACCGCCTAGAAAAACATCCGCTAAAACCTCCACTATTGAAAATGAATGTTTTAGCGGAGGTCTTTTTGACAATTTTTTCCAATTTTGTAACACTAAAAACCTCTGCTATAACCTCCGCTACAAGGTCTTTTCCTTGTAGTGTTAGCGTCACTTACATGGAAATGCAAGTAACAAACTCTGCCATAGGTTATTCTTATTAATTCTTTATAAACTTTTGTTTTTTCACATGGGACATATATGTTTTATGTCACCCTATTAAGCAGTTCATATTGTGGGTTCATATTTCATTTAACCCGAGAGGCAAGTAACAAACATTGTCATAGGTTATTATTATGGATTATGTATAAACATTTTTTATGTAACCTGGGATGGATATGTTTGATGTCTCCCTATTAAGCAGTTCATACTGTGGGTTCATATTTCATTTAACCTAAGGTTCACTTGGACATTGACAAAACACATTATTTTAATAATTGTTTGCAAATGGGTTTGTTTGATCTTGATTGATCGATGAGAGGGTGACGCCAAGCATGGGTGATCTAGAGTAAGGGTTGTGGTGGCCAACTTTCATATTGACTTATTGGTCCTACACTATCAATAACTCCATTTGTAGTGCTTTCATTTACTTGGGTAATTGGCTTTTGTTTGCAACACCATGGAATAACTTGTGTTTCATATTTACACGGTGCATCAGTGCATGCACTACTTTTCAATTTTCCCTACAACTAGACATATCACATCATGTAAAGAACTATCTGGCTCTAGAAATCCTTGTTTTGATTTCACCCTAACTTTTCCTTATTCTAATAAAGTCTTAAACTAAGTTTTGTATTAATCACTCTGAATTTCTAGATCAAACTGCATACACTTTTTTTCAATTTTTCTAACCATTGGGCATATTAATTCATGCAAAGACTTATCTGGTTTTGGGAATTCTTGTTTTTCCTTCACCTTAAGTTTTCTATTGTGGGGTAATATTTAGAAACATGGTATTTGAGAATTGTTAATAGCCGAGGAGGTTTACCAACAACATGGTATTTGAGCATTGTTAATAGCCAAGGAGGTTTATCAACAACATGGTATTTGAGCATTGTTATAGATAGTGAAGTCATGCAGGTTGAATTTGTCAGTATTTAGTCAAGCTAACATTTCTTCCTACTCGATCTCTAGTTCATTTGGATGTTGATCGAGGATGCATATTGAGGGATAACAAAACATCATATAGGACCACTACTAAGGGGACCTTCAAAACCTCATATTAGGTCATCCTAAAACATTTTATGTTGAGAATCAACAACATAACATAGACTAATGGCATTTATCCCTCGGCGTTATTTTATCTAGTAGGTGTTGTTGGAATACTGAGAGGGGGGGCTGAATGAGTATGAGCAATTTTACCACTTTTAACCACAATATATAAACTTCAACTTTATCAACAATATATCATCAATGTATCATTAATATATCATGAGCATATAAACATAATCAATATCACATCACATCAAATACACAATACACCAGAATTTACGTGGAAACCCAAATGGGAGAAAACCAAAAAATGATTTCTTATATATTGTCTAGAATGCATTCATTGGAAGCACCAGCTTCCCAATTCTCTAGATACAACTAGAAGGAGGCTACAACCCCCTATTTACATTCTCCAACCTGAAGGAAGATATAACTCCCTGAATTCTTTGGCTCCAACCAGAAGGAGGCTACAACCCCCTGATTCTCAGGCTCCAACCTAAAGGACACTCCAACTCCCTGAATTCTCTAGCTCCAGCTAGAAGGAGGCTACAACCCCCTGGTTCTTAGGATCCAACTCCCTAAGTTATCTGGCACAAACCAGAAGGAGGCTACAACCCCCTTTCCTTGCCTTGCCCTTATGCCTTGAAATATAAGTGTAGACCAAATTGTTACTACCACAATCACTGCCATTGTCATTGTCAACCTATCATTGTATCCAGCCTGCCACATCAACTTGTCAATGTCACCGATTATCAACATCAATGAATCTAGATCCATGATCACCAAGAACACCTCTCAACCAGATGCTCAAGCATCACCACACTATGTACATCAACCATGTGGATCAATCATCAACCATGTACATAAACCTGTATCAACCATGCATCAACCATGCATTAACCATGAACATCAACCTATACCATACCATATGTTGTAAGTTTTAAACCTATGAAGTAAAGTAATGCATATAGATTTTTAAGCAATACAGAAATTAATCAATGGCTCATACACAGAGTACACAGATATTTTATACCAGAAACCCTCAACCAGGAAAACCTTTCTTATTTTCATTATATCGAATTTCACCATTCACCATACAATATATACAATGTTTTCAGGTATTCCGTAGACACCAAAACCCTAATCCCTTAATCCAGGATTAATTTACAAATCCACTAAAAATAGCAAAAAACTGCCCACACACGCATCGTCAGACGCAGTTGTCATATCTGATGCGCCCACACACACACACATGCAAATAATATAACACATACCCAACATTCTCCCACTTGTTGTTTTATTTGCATCCAGGGGTCCAGGGGATTATATAGTCAACAATCCAGGGCAGCAATGCCCNTGTAAAGGAGTCTGCCCATCCTAATTCGATCTTTTGCATGGGGAGTTTATAGGGTTCTTGGAAAGAACTTGATGTATTTCGACTCCCATGATAACTTCTATTTTGAGCATCATTTCTAGCTGAAGTAATATTCTTCAACATACTGGTCATTTGTTTCTGTTGATACAAGGATTGGCTAAAGTATCAATTTTTGTGATTAGGATGTTGATAAGGTATCCTTGCAACTTGATCCCTACTTCGTATACTTATAGCTTTTTGTTGATTAAATTTTGGAATTGAATTTTCTTCATGATCCAGGATTGTTTCTTCTTCGACATTTGAAGACCTTTTTACATCAGTTGGATTCACGTCCTTTTGAGTTGTAAGTTTGATTGGTTCTATATTAATTCCTTTATCCAGAATTGGGACTTTTACATCTAACGATTTCTTTAGTTCCATAGGCTTAGTAATTGTCTCTTTATCGACTAATGATGTTTTGCAATCTGGCTTTTCTTGTAAAGTCTTCTTATCATGCTTCAACTTTTTAATCTGAGTTAATAAGTCTTGATTATGTCGTCTTAATCGTAAGAGTTCTTCCTTATTTTCTGACTTGTCATCTATATTTTTTGATTCTAGATTCTCCCTTCTTTCATCCTTTAAGCTTTTAGTTTGTTCTAGTAACTTTTGATTAAGGTTTCTTAGGCAGGAGATTTCTTCCTCTTTTTTGGTTAATTTATCTTTGAGACCTTGATTTTCTTGTTCGGACTTTTGAAAACACCGCTTCTTCTCCTTGGACTTCATGATTTTTGCAAGTAGTTTCTGATTATGATTTCTTAGGCGAGAAATCTCTTCGTCTTTTTCAATGATGATTTTGTCACATTCTTCGTGTCGATCTTGCAACTTCCGTATTGACTTCTGGTTATTTGGAAGGATCACTTCTGATATGTCCTTCAGGTCTTCTGATGATGAAGCTTCTGAAATTGACTTCATTGTAACGTCCTGTAATGTGGTTTTCTTCTTCTTATAAGGAANCCATTCAATCAAGAAGTTTTGTATGAGAAAAACACTTACAAATCCAAGATGAGCTTATCAAACCCTAGTTGTAACACCTTCCAATGATAAAAAGCACCATGCATATGCCAAAGATGATCCTCCAAGTGTAGCACCTCACTCCAAAAAGCCAAAAATAACCAAGACAAGAGCTAAAAAAGTATCTCTCACAAGAGAGCAAGTTATGTTATGCTAAAATGAGGCTCAACGTCCTCAATTTATATCATCCTTATGACCTTTAATTAAAAAATAGGTCATTAAAAATAGTCGACAAGGCTGACTTAACATTATTCCATTATTTGTCACATTAAATGCTAAAAATGCCAAAAATGAGCTAAAATGGAGACGTCAGGCCCCTCTGAGGGAGACGTTGGCCCTTTTTGGGCATCACCAGCATCCAGAAGGCAAAACGTTGGCCCTATTGGGGCTCCTGCAACCTGCCACATGTGCCAAACAAGCCCAGCACACTGCCATCTGCTCCAGAAAACATCCAGCCTGTCCTGGGTGGCGTCCTATCCATCAAATCCATCATCCCCTCTGCAGGGGTTGATCCCCCATAGGTCAAATCTCTGCCACAGCGTTCTGGTGAGGGCGTCCTTCTGTCTTCTTCATGCAAGGGCTCATCATGACGTTGTCCTGCCTCCGTCATCCCAACAACCATCTGATGGGCTCTTCAACCCCATGGAGGTCTGAGATAATCATCTCCCCATGTGTATCGGTCCTTTGGTACCTGTCCACCGGGTATGGTCCTACACATCAAAGACTACGCCCTCCATGGGCTCATTAGTCCTATAGATCATAGCGATGTAAATCATATTTCATTATTAAAGTTATCAAATATACGCATGAAATCCCTAACATATCATCTGAGAGCTCAAAGATATTACACAGATCTACTATACAAAGCTAAGGAAACCAACAGAACAACCTATTGGGCTAACACCCACAAGAGATGGAAAGTTTCCTCAGAAGATCATTCAAGCCATGTTTTATGCGGTGATATGGTTTTTAGGGATGTCCAGTCATAGTAAGACCAAGGGCAGGTGTCGTCTGTGGGTGCCTTTGTAGGAGGCGAGCTATACTCGTCATGGATGCATTTTTTTCCAAGCCCTTTATTGCCTCATTTTTCTTTTATTGCTTTTCTTTCTTTTTTACTTCAAGGTCTGACGAAGAGGACACTGCCTTGGCTTGGTGGCCA
>JZKD02S1674718.1:248227-317021 GCA_000966675.3 Picea glauca
TCCATGAAAATTGTCTAAGTGACAAGTGATTTGCGCGAACAAAGCCATCGATACCACACAAATTGATTGGGTTCTAAATATAAAGAAGCAAACCATACCTTTTGTGTATGTGGCACATTATGTAGATCAAAGAATTGATCCATCTGAAGTATCCATGCGATTGGGTCCTTGCCATCAAACTTCCTCATATCGATCTTAGGAAAATGGTTGGTCTTCAACCCAAAGTTGGAGTTTCTCCATTCTTGATTCATCTTCCTTGTGTCCTCATCATGAATTATATGGGATACATTTTCACTTTCAGGTGTCCTCTCTATTAGGAAAATTTTCAATCCTTCCATGATCTCTCTTTTTAAACCATCCATCTTAGTATCCATTATTACCTCCAACTTAGATTCCATGGAATCCATCATCCCTTGTAGTTCATCTTTTGTCATTGTCTTCTTTTGTAAATCATTTATGTCCCTATGTATTTCTTCACCTTCATCAAGACTCCAAGTAGGACTGTCTGGAGCTATTTGGTGTAGAAGTTCCCTTTTTTGGTGGCATGTTGGAAAAGTAACACTTTAAACCTTGATTTTGAGGTGGTTCTGCTAGACAATCTTTCTTTTATTGTATCTCCAAAATTTTAGCCCTTCTGGGTATGAAAATTTTTTTTTTGTAGTTCTCTGATATTGCTTCTCTACAATGCCACAGGTCTAGTCAAAATTGGATGTGCCAAGTGGAATTTATGGTAAATTCCCCACAACTTGTTGATTTTTGGCCTTTCCAAGAGATCTCACTTGTATAGCATGCCCCACAAAATAATTGATATAAAATTATGAAAATTGTACCAAAAATACTACAGACTGTCCACTATCCACTGCAACTAGTCTCACTCAATTTGTATACTCGAGGAAGAATTTATGATTGTTTTACCCAAAACACCTTCTTGAGACTAGTCAGATACCATATATTCCACAGGGTGTATCTACAAATGTAAGATTACCCAGAAGCTGAAATTTTTATCAAAGATGCCTTAATAATTTTTGTGAATATCCTCTGGATTTCATAGTCTGAAACGTTACAGAAAAAATTTCATAGCAAAAATTTTGCGATGACTAAATTCAGGATGATTCCAGAACCCTATCTTACACAGGTTGTATCTCCGAAAGTATAGGGCCTCAGGAGATGAATTTTAACCAACGTACCTTGATCCATCTACTAAATATCCTCCAAGGGGTTCCTTCTGAAACATCATAGAAAACAAATTATAGAAAAAATTCCAAGGTATCTCAGATGTAGTAGTGAAACCCCAAGACCTTGAGCTCTAAAACCAAATGTTAAGAACAAAATATCAAGATAGCATAGAAAAACCTTAGAATAAGTAATCAACACCTTGAAAAAGATATAATTTCAAATAATAATCCTTTTCGAGGGGGAAACCTCCTTATACACCACATAAATTTCCCAATATAAGATGATTCCAAATGAAAATGTCTCTTTGGTATATATAGGAGACTAGGAGGTACAATTACAAAAAATGGACCCAAGCCAAAATAAATAACATAACATTACTAATGTAATATTCCCCAATTAAGGGGTAATGTGCCACTATTTAGGGCTTAACGGGAAACTCCATGGTTTATATTGAAACATACTTCTGGAAAATTTATCCTCATAAACATTCACACCACACATTTATAAAACCAAACCAATATAGTAAAAGGTATTTCAATGGTATTGTGGAGCTTGTGAAGAGTGGTTTTAATCCACACCACTCTTACCTCTGTAATGACCTATATAATAACAAGTACCCCAACATTAAAACAATGGTTTGGATTGCGGAACCACTTTAGGAGATTGACCCCCGATCACTTTCAACCTACGCAATGAATATTGACTATTGTCCATTCACCCTTTTGACCTTTCCATTTTAATTTAATATTGATTGAGATTCGTGCCCATGACTTGACTTGGGATTATGAATTATTTTTGGATTAAATATTAATATAAATATTTTAATATAAAAATATTTATATTAATAATTATAAACCTTTTCCATTTTTATAAGGACTTTGGGCATACGAGGCTCATCACATGACTTTGTGGATAAGATAAGGGAGCTTAAGCTTAATAAAAAGAAAGGAATATATTAAATTTTCAATGGGAATATGATAAGAAGGGTAAAAGTGAATGAAGTGATGGGACCAAGGAATTTAGATAAGAATTAAGGCTAGATATAGGTTTGGGATATTTTCCAATTTTGACTCATGGAAGACATGACTATTTTGGATGATTAGTCAAGTGAAGGCTTTAGGTGACGGGAACTTAACAGAGCTGGTGAAAAAGTTTTAAAATCTGAGTGGAAAGATAGCACAAGGACAAGAGGCTTTGGAAAAATTAATAAAAATTATCATGTGATAACGCCTTGTCCTAAAAAACCAGGAACAAGAATCCTCCTTCACTTATGTCTTGTCCTCACAAGACAAAGACTACCTGTCATGGGGGGCCTCGAGTGACAAGCCCTAGGAAACCCACGGGGATGCCTTGTGGGACCCTAGTTGTCTTACCCGCGAGGATCAACCAATTATGGTTTTTACTGAAAACCCTAGCTCTCCTCTGTAATATAGAAACTACCACACTTGTCACTATCTCATATTTTGTTGTCGCAAACTTTCCAAATAGATCATTAGTTCACTAGAAGATGCTCAATAGAATAAGTGAGTGAATGTGCTTATGAGAGACTCCTTGAGGTGTATTTATACTTGTGTTGGGTAACCTCTTTCCTTAATCTTAGGGGTTTCTTGAATTTATTTCTACAACCACTTTACCCTTTCCTTAAAGACTTGTAACCAACTAGGGGCTTCTTGACTATTCTTCGAGGCTTCTAACTTCACAAGGTCGTAACTCCTCAACAGTGAATAACCACGTGGTGTACCACCTATCACCGGAAATGACACGGTGAGGATTATCCATCTATGAGTGTGTTACATGTATTTGCATTGTCCTTCATGTCCTTATTCCTCAAACAACTTCGGGTTTCATGACCACACCTCTGGGGCTTTGTGTAGACTTCATCAAATGCAACCAACACATCTTGTAACATTAACCACTCTTGTTGACATCAATGACAACTAACTCACCAAAAATATTGATCACAACTCTGTGGTATCTCGAACACTCTAAGGGTTGACATCAATGACAACCAATTGTCCAACAATATCCTCCTTTGGCATTGATGGCAACACTGGCATTGATGGAAAAACTCATACTCCAATACTCATGCTCCATATGTGAACATTGCTCCTCATCAATGTTTCTCTCCCTCCCCTTTTGACATCAATGGAAAAGGGTATCTCTCCTTGGGGTCACTCCCCCTGTCTTCATGCTTATGTTCTTTCTCATCACATTTTTTTCTCCTAATGTTTCTCTTCTCTTTTGATAGCAAAGAGTGACTCTTATGAAAGTATACCTTCTCTGGATAATATGTCATCGACTTCATGTGCATGGCTCTTACTATTATGATCTTTCTCTTTCTCTCCCTTTGACATAATGGGAAAAAGGATAACTCCCCCTGCCGGTATGTCTCCCCCTGTCTGCATGCTTCTAATATTTCTTTCATGATCTCTTTCTCTGACGATTTCTTTCCCCTTGACTTTTCTACAAGGTGTAGAACAATATGGGACTTCCTGCATACTCTTCATTTCCTCTCTTCTAGGGTTTCTTGTCCATTGGTGTTTCCTCTTATAATTCTCTGACATATATATAAAAAGAATTCCAAAATTTCTTGACTTCAAAACTTCATGGTCTGTCATTTTCATTGTTTATATATCAATGACCATACAGTTCAATGATGTCCCTTTGATGATATAGCTTCTGTTGAAGGTTTCTCTTTCCATGTTTTGCTATGCCTTTCAATGCTTGTCTTCTTGTGACCAACTGATTCCACTTGTCCACTGATTGCATTGATTCTTATTGTAAATATGCTTTGTCATATATCTTCCTAGACCTACCAATGATCTCATAAATATGTCTATGTCCATATGTCATAAGTTTTCCAAAACTATGCTACTCAACAGTCCACAATGTTGACCCATCTATCAATATAGTCTTCTTTATTGTAGTTGATGATCACATATTCTTGTTTCTCAAACTTAATCAAATATGTCCATTGATCTGCAATACATCCTTGAACTTGTAATGAATATATCCCTTCCTGGAAAGTGTTTCAATGATATTCCTCTGATAACTACAAGGGAACACTGTTCTCAATCAATCGATCTGTTATTTTGTACTTCTGTTATCTAACTATTCTAAATTTGTCTCTGCAAACACTTCAAGTTGCTTGAAGGATGGTTCTCTGATTTGAAGTAGCTATTGCACCGACTCCCCCTATTCAATTTTCATATTTACTGGGAATCTCCAAGATGGATGGCTCAGAAAAATACCCGCTTTGATGTGGAGTAATATTCCTCTTCATCTGTGGATTCATCATTTTCTTGAATTATGACATCCTTTTATTTTCTTTCTGAATTATGACCATTTATTTTTCATCATCTTCCTGGATTCTAACATCTTCCTCTTGGCCTGTAAATTCATCCTAATCTTGCACTACTACAAGTCTTGTAAGTGAAATATCTGGAAGTGTTTCATTCATCTGCTCTTCATTCACCTGTTCTTCATTCAATTATTCTTCTAGTTCTTGCTTTCCTTTCCAAACCTTCATGTATTTGACATTAGTGTCTTCCTTCATGAAAGGCTCTATCACACTTCTACAATTGCGATCTATGTGTCCATAGTTGTGGCATTTATAACATTCAATATTATGTGGAGCCACATAAGCATTTTTTCCTTGAACATTTCTTCCATAATCCCTACAGTCTACAGCTTTATGTCCAAAGTTAGTACAAGTAAAACAATGAACATAAAATAAATTTACATACTTGGGAGTGAATAATCTTATTTGTGGTGTAGTCCTTCTGAATTCCTGCCTTGGTTGATCATGATCTTCTCTTTGGTTGTTTACTTCACAATAATTGATGCTTCTTTGTTGCTTGAATGTAGAAGGTCTTATGTATTCATTCATTTCTGATTCTTGTTGACCATGATAACTTTTTCATAACTTCTTTGTTCTGTTGCTTTCGTTGTGGAGCTTGAACCTTCCTCAAAATGAACATTCTTGTATCCTAGTCCAGATTTGTCGTTGTATGGCCTTTTACTATTGAGAATGTTTTCTAACACTTGAGAACTTTTCAAGTACTTTCTAATCTTGTTGACTTCAACTCTTACTGTCATGATTTCCTTTTCAATCTTCTCATGCTCTTTTTCTTTCTTTATCATCTAGATCTACATTACTTCTTCCTTTCTCTTTCCTTCTTCAAGTTGGGTTTTCAAGGAGATTTTTTCTTCTTTGAATGATTTATTTGTCTTCCTTTCTTTCTTCATCTTAGTTAAAGCACTGATTAATTCTGCCTCAAGATCCACTTCACCTTCTTCTTCGCTTTCAGGAGTTATTTTCTTATTTTTTGTAGCCATAAATATTACTCTCTCTGAGTCAATCACTTTCATCATCTTCATCAGATGAATATCTGTCTTCTCTTGAGTAGATATTTTTCTTGAAGACTTTCCTTTTATCTCCTTTCTTGTTTTCCTTTTGATATTTCTTTTCTCTCTTGGGATCTTCTTCTTCATCACTATATTACTTCTTAGCATAAGGACACTTATTCACAAAAAGACCAATTTTACCACAATCAAAACATTTTAAGGGAAGCATACCTATGTACTTATCAGTTCCTCTCTTCAACTTCCTTATGAAGTTGGCTATATATTCATTCTCGTCCAAATCATCACTACAACTGCAATTTGATTTTGAGTCGGGATTTTTCTTCTTCTTTGTCTTCTTGGATGCTTTGGAAGTTGCTTCTTTCTTAGATGGATTTTCTTATTCTGTTCTCATTTCATAAGCTGTAAATATTCCATGTAGCTCATCCATGCTTATCATAGCAAGATCTACTCTTTCTTCTAGTGATGAAATATTAGGATCAAATCTCAGTGGAAAAGATATCAGTACATTTTGAACAATCATAGATTTTTCAACTTCTTCTCCCAATCATTTAATTGCATTCATTGTTTCATCAACTCGCAAAAAGTAAGTTGCAATGTCTTCATATTCCTTCATTTTCAACTGTTAAAATTGACCTCTATAAGTTTGAAGCTTGGTTGCCTTAACTTTGGCATCTCCTTCATAAACATTCTAAAGTTTGTTCCAAATCTCATTTGTAGATTCACAATGCATAACCTTGACATATACCGAATCAACAAGACCATTCAGGATAATATTGTTGTCCCTTGAATTGTTTTGACTGAGTTTCTTTCCATCGTTATCTATTGGGGGAGTGGCAGGATATTTGTATCCATCTACTATTGATTGCCAAACATCAAATCCCTGAGCTTATACATATGTTTTCATCCTTCTTCTCTATAATGCATAGTTTTGTCCATCAAATTGTGGTATTCCATTCATGTACATATTGGTTCTCTCCATGATCTACCTTCTAGTGGTTAAATTGTTTCCTGAAGGAACCTGCTCTGATACCAATTGTTGGAATATTGTTACAACAAATTTTGCCTCACTCCATGCAACTTGCTTGGATGGCCTTTCATTTCCCTCTGTAGACTTGAAGTCCCCTTTTTGTTCACTCCAGAGAAAAAAATACACATTTGTGTACATATCCATGCCCTATCAGTTATACAATAAGCGTATATGTAGGTTACTCCACTACAACCCGTGTACATCGGGTTTGGTGCTCAAAACATTAAAAATTATGTTGGGTTTCAATTCCATGTCATGAGATCCATTATCATTGACCTTCCATATACTGGAAACTCTCTGACTCAGCCCTTTAGTTCCATTTGGAGGCTATAAATTGAGTCATATCCAAGCCTAATGGAAAATTCAACTTGGAGAGCAAAGACACTCTGGAGAAAAACACTCAATACTCCAAAAAATGAGATCTCCCCAATGGATTCACCAATTATGTTACGAGGAAAATCTCTCTATGGATAGGGGAAAACCACAACAGACTGAACGACACCCAGAAATAAACACTAATATCAAGTATGTTATATAAATTAAAATGCTAACAAGACAAGGATAAGAGACTACCTCGTTCGGGCGTTCGAAAAAGACCACAGTTGAGCACACGACCCAAAGCTTTATACCTGCAACTTATCCTCAAAAACTAAGATACGCAAGCATATGGTGATAATACATGATGTCATCATATAAATTAGCATAATCCATTAACATACATGACAAATACAACCATGGAAAGTAATTCAAATATTTGCAAGATATCAATTGGACGAGAAAAAAGTATTTCTATTAAAATAATCAGTAGAAGTACATAGGTGACAAACTTATGTAATGGCACATATTGGAACTGAGAAACTAAGTCCCTCCAGTTGGGCCTCCACCACTTCAATCCTCTACAAAGGCAAGTTCATATATAGGAGCAAATGAGGTTATCCATCACAAAGTAGCAAGAGCTTGGGGGTTGAACACAAGAATTTCATACTTTCAAGGAAAAAAGGATGCAGACTCAATATGAAGTGATATTTCTCGAGAGTGTCTTTGCTCTCCGAGTTGAATTGTCCATTAGGCTTGGATATGGCTCAATTTTTAGCCTCCAAATGGAAATGAAGGATCGATTCGGAGCGTTTCTAGTATATGGAAGGTCAAGGATCATGGATCTCATGACATGGCATGGAAACTTGGAATAATTTTTTATTTTTTAGCACCAAACTCGATGTACACAGGTTGTAATGGAGCAACCTGCGTATACACTTGTTGTATAATTGATAGGGCACATATATGTACAAAAATGTGTATTTTTGGCTCTGGAGTGAACAAAAAGGGGACTTCAAGTCTGTAGAGGGAAATAGAAGGCCATCCAAGAAAGCTACATGGAGTGAGGAAAAATTTGTTGTAACAAATACTGAGGGGGTGGGGTGAAGCAGTATGAGAACTTTTACCACTTTTACCACTTTTAACTCCAATATATAAACTTCAAATTTATCAACAATATATCATCAATGTATCATCAATATATCATGAGCATATAAACATAAACAATATCACATCACATCAAATACAAAGTACACCAAAATTTATGTGGAAACCCGAATGGGAGAAAACGATAGAATGTTTTCTTATATATTATCAAGAATATATTCATTGGAAGCACCAACTTCCCAATTCTCTAGCTACAACTAGAAGGAGGCTACGACCCCCTATTTACATGATCCAACCTAAAGGAAGCTACAACTCCCTAAATTCTCTGGCTCTAACCAAAAGGAGGCTACAACCCCTTGATTCTCAGGCTCCAACATGAAGGAAGCTCCAACTCCCTAAATTCTCTAGCTCCAACCAAAAGGAGGCTCCAAATTGAAGGAAGTTCCAACTCCTTGATTTCTCTGGCACCAACTGGAAGGAGGCTACAACCCCCATTCCTTGCCCCATCTTGTCGCCCTGAAATATAAGTGTAGACCAAACTGTCACTACCATAACCACTGCCATTGTCATTTCCACTGTCACTGCCACTATCAATGTCACTGTCGCATCAACCCGTCACAGTCAACCTGTCACATCAACATGTCATTGTCAACCTGTCACTATATCCAACTTGTCACATTAACCTGTCACTATCACCGATACTCAACATCAATGAAGCTAGATCCACGATCACCAAGAACACCTCTCAACCAGATGCTTAAACATCACTACACTATGTATTGTTGATTTTTCAATAGACAAGGTTTAAGCATGAAGTTCGTTCCATTTTAGCATTTACTTAAACCATAATCAAGTATGTTGCACCAACCAAGATCACAAGAAGAAACACAATGCACAAGTACAAAAGAAGTATCCTGGGAAACCCTTCTTAACAAGGGAAGAAAACCCAGCCAAATCCTTTGTTATATTCTTCAATATAAATACCTTCGCAACCAAGAAAACCTAGCATGCAAGAGGGTTCTTGCAAACCCTAGAAGACTAGCACCCAACAGAGGTGTGTGTTTTTCCCAAGAATATGTACTTGCTGAAATTTCCAAACTCACACTTAAGATATGATTCCTTAATGTGGAATATACCTTTACTTATATTATACTTGACCTGTCAATAGAAGTGTCTATTGGAACAACAGGGCTGACCTCTCTATCTCATAATATAATTAATATTAACTAGATTAATTATCTTTTACATTAATTATCAATTACATTAAGGTGGGGCTGACCTGTGCCCTTTACATTACAATTAGGGTTACAAGAAGGTCTGACTCTTGAACAATATAGCAAGGGATCTCATACACCCACTAGGAGAACATCCATAGGGATGTCCATATCTCTATATCACTGTGTCTCACAGGAAAACCACACTCACTAGTGATCGGCCACTAGGATCACATTCACATGTGCTCGTCCACAAGCACGTCCACTCAACAGATCTTCTTTCCCACTGCATTACACAGGAGAGTCATTTGGAGTTCATCATCTCAACTCTCTACTCAGAGGAGGCTAATACATCATCTTCATCGCTATCTCATGACGATGCACCCATCTCTATGGGAATTCACACATTCACCTTGTGCTCAGCCACGGGCTCATCTAACTCAGCAGATCTCCTTTCTCGTTGTGTTACACAGGAGAATCATATGGAGTTATTCTCAACTCTTTGTAAGGAGGAGGCCATCACTACATTCCAGTTCTGTCTCAGATAGGAAACACACGCCCATATCATGGGCTCTCTCTCGGGTCGACTCAATTAGTCTATGTCCTAGATAATGTCTCGTGAAGCTATAATCATCAACATGTACATCAACCATGTACATCAACCTGTATCAACCATTCATCAACTATGCATTAACCATGCACATCAACCTGTACCATACCATATGCATCAACCATGTACATCCACTTGTACCATACCATGTACATCAACATGTACCATATCATGCATCAAACATGTACCATACCATCAACCATGAAGTGCCTCAACAAATTACCAAAGCATGTACCAATATCACCAACATATCTCTCTAACCATGCACCATATCATCAACCATATACCTCAAAAAACATGCCAATCATCCATAGACCATGTACCTCAAACATGTGCCAACATCACCAAGAGGTGTGTCTCATACATGTGCTAGCATATACCAAGTGTGAACTTCAACCATGTACCAACATCTCAAAGATATGTCACTAATAATGAACCATAACCATGACATATACCAAACCAAATATCAAGATATCCAAGAATGTACTTCTACCAAGCTATCATGTCATCACCAAGATGCATAAATGATTTTAGGGGCTAAATTTCGCTAATGGGATCATTTTCCATGGTTTTTCCCAAAAAAAGATTCATCAATTTCCATTTTTTATAAAAACAATTCGCCCAAATTCCATAGAATTTAACCTTAAAAATAGCCAAAAATTTATACAAACTATATAAAATCCTTAGAAATTTGAATATTTTTACAAAACTATCGCCAAACATTTTATAGTTTACATATTAAGGATAAGTAAGATTATCTCATGTTTCTACATTTTAATATAAATTTCCATCCTTAAAATGATCCCTGCCAAGATGTACCATGCATCAACAAGACATGCCTCTCAAGCATGTACCATACCATCACCAAGCATAAGAAACAATCACATAAGCATACATGTAACATGTAGTTAACCTGATGTATCAAATATCAGACAAACATACCTTCCTTGTCCTCAACAACTAATAACAAGCATTCTCCTTCATTTTTGTCTTATCCTAGCAGGACAAAGACTACCTGTCACGCGGGGGATCATGTGACGAGCCCTAGGCAACCCGTGAGGATGCCTCATGGGAAACTAGTTGTATTACCCTCAGGGATCAAACAACTAGGGTTTTTACAGAAAACCCTAGCTCTCCTCTATAATCCCAAAACTCTCTCACTTCTCACGTGTCAGTACCTCAGATTTCGTCGTCACAAAATTTCCAAATAGATCACTAGTTCAATAGAATATGTTCAATAGAATAAGTGAGTGAATGTGCTTATGAGAGACTCCTTGAGGTGTATTTATACTTTTTTCGGGTAACCTCTTTCCTTAATCTTAGGGGCTTCTTGAATTTCTTGTTACAACCACTTTGCCCTTTCATTAAATAATTGTAACCAACTAGGGGCTTCTTGACCATGTGGTGTACCCCTTATCATCAGAAATGACATGACGAGTATTATCCATCTATGAGTGTGTTACCTGCATTTGCACTATCCTTTATGTCCTTATTCCTCAAATAAATTTGGGTCTCATGACCAAACCTTTGGGGCTTCGTGTAGACTTCATCAAATGCACCCAACACATCTGTTGACATCAACCACTCTTGTTGACATTAATGAAAACTAACTCACCATCAATCCCGATCACAACTCTGGAGTATCTCAAACACTCTAAGGGTTGACATCAATGAAAACCAATTGTCTAACAAGCGTTTCATCCATAAAATATTTTTCCATTGGGATAATAAATGTCCTATTTGAAAAACTTCTACCAAATCTAAGATGATTTTAGTTGATTGCAAAATGTCTCCCATAAAAATAAGACAAATATAAAACTAGATAACGTAGATTGACATCATCTAGTACCATTTTCTATAAATATAAGTATAATGAAACTTTTCAAATGTATACCATTCATGAAATTTTCGAAAATAAGCAACCTTGTAAGATCACATTGTTGGAACGTTACTTGTAATATATTCCAATTATCGTACTAAGAAACAAAAAAAAAAATCATGAAATAAAGGAGTATAGAGATGAGATGTGGACCAGTGTAGAAATATAAGAAAATACTTTAAATGTCCAATAACATCCCTATTGAGTGTTTGCAATATACGCACCAATGATAGGGGTGATCCAAACTATACCATCCCAATTAGAGACATTGGTTGCAGAATTCAAAGTTCCCTCATGTGGCTTAGTTGTCAAGTAAATCGCCAAATTGGAGGCAACTCCATAGAAATCCATCTTTTCTAAGATCTCATAGCCTGTAATAGTCAAGAAACAACATCCATCAAACAACTCATTACTAAATCCCAACAATAAATCAAACACAGAAAGCTCATGTCATGTTTAATATAAAATTGTATTCAACAACAAACACACACACACACACACACATATATGTATATATATGAGTGAAGTCATTGCATTGCATCTTACAAACAATGAAATAACAAGCTTTCCATATTATAGTTATGGACTTCAGAACGGGCCTACCTTTGAGGTTGACAGAGCCATCCATTGGGAATCCTTGAGACTCGGTGTTACAACTCTCTAGGAATTAATTTTCATTTTTAGTCATTGCTAAATGCTTCAATGGTTGGTCAACCTTTGATCTTTCGATTAATTTTTGTTGCCAAAAACTTTGAAGAGATCACTTAAATTATTGTTGGATCAGTCATTAGCCATGGAATTATCAAGTCTTGACGCAATGATTGGGACACTGTAATTCAAAGTATTGAGCCAAAGAATAAGACACTTCTAACCAAGTTGAAATTTCTCAAATCCAAGCGGAAATTACTTAGCTTGCTATCCATAAGATCTATGCCCATAAATTCTTACTTGACTGCCTTGCTACTTTGCAATCCACTATTGTTGTTCAGGACAGAAACATGGTGGTTTCTATAGACAAATATTTGTATCTCTAGCCTCCACCTATTAAAACTTCCAAATCTAAACTTGAACAAGATTATTGGCAAAGATTTGAGTACAACTTTAGTGATGAATCTGATAAACAATATTCAAGTACTCCTCATCTCCATGGACAAGAAGAAAGACAAGGATAAATGTTTTCATTAGCGCAAAAGAAAAAGAAGATTAAATAAGAGGTGAAGAAATCGATAAAAGAATATCAGTAGATAAAATTAATAGATTACAACATTAAGAAAGTAGGCAAATGAATCTTTCGAAGAAGAATTTGTCAAAGTCTTTCATAAGGAAGAACATGAATCTTTTGGTTATGCTAAACCAAATGAGGTAATGGACAATCCTAAACAAACTATTCATCCTCAAAAGGAAGTTCCCCTATATAGTACAAGCCCTACATTGGAAAGTTATAGTATATCCATTGAATTCAAAATTAAAGGATATAAGCCTTATAATTTAGATGATTTTATTGATTTTGGCACAATGTTGTCCTATTGTAAATCCATAGAAATACTAGAATATCATTGGAACCCTTGTAAAAAAGGGGTTTAGGGCTATAAATTGTTCAACTCTATCTATTTCTAGAAAAGATGAAAAAATTCCTATTTTTATTATGGGATTACAAACATTTATAAAATTTGACGAAAATAATTCATTCAGACATCTTGATTGGTCAAGATTTCTTAAGAGTTCACATGCATGTTACTTTTGAAAAATGTTTAGTCAAACTACAAGTTGCAAGGAGAATAATTCAAGTCCCTTGTCTAGATCAATATGAAATAAGGGTCTAGTCTCCTCCCACTAAAGATGAAGGTCTAGATCTAGCAGCAGATAAGCTTTTGAATATTAAATGAATCTATAAAAATGTGCAGCTCAAACATGAAATCTATCTTGTTGATATTGTACATAAAATAAAGAATGATTGTCCTAGTGACATACTAGAGGCATTTTGGTCCCAAGAACAATATTTTGTGGACTTTCCA
This sequence comes from Picea glauca, assembly GCA_000966675.3. Lineage (NCBI taxonomy): Eukaryota > Viridiplantae > Streptophyta > Pinopsida > Pinales > Pinaceae > Picea > Picea glauca. The sequence continues at coordinate 261,939 of JZKD02S1674718.1, forward strand.
TATGATGAAACTTATAATGGTGTTCCTAAAATGTCCTCTCATTTAATGAATGTGCCTTACTATAAGTGTACACCGGGTTCTTATCTCCTTGGTTGGATTTTCACGACTCTAGGTTGCACACAACTATAGTATCATCAATGCATTGGCTCAGTCACCTACCACCATGTCTTCCCTTGAGAGACATAAATACAGAAACCTTCCAGCCAACCAACCCAACCAAATCACCTTAGAAAATATCCTAATTCCCATTCAATCATATAGGGTTCTATGCTCCCTATCAGTTTCGGTGATCCAATTTTAGTTATTCCTAGTGCCCACCTGATTCTTTCTAGTGCTCAATCGATAGTGAGTGTAAGGGTTGTGGCTTGCAATTAGTGTTCTTGACCATGCAAAAACAAGTATTGGATAGGTTGGATTATCAACAATAGAATCCATCTATTAAATTTGATAGCTACTTTGAGAGCATGTTCCAAGGTTATCACCTCTCCCCTTAGATTAATTCATTTTAGATTGATACCCTATGGAAAGGGCATAGGTGGTGGTAGAGAAATCACCCCCACTAGTTCGAAATCTTGTGCATATATCTTTGCCAGTTTACCAAAATGATGAGCTGCATGTAACCTCCCTACCAGTGCCTCGCTTAGCATCCTTGTATTTCATTATATAATGTATCTTGAACACTGAACAAAAAAAGAACAAAGCTAAGGTTATATTTTCAATTAATCCATAGTCATAGAATGAATCTACAGCTGAAGTAAATGTGGTATTAGTTGGATATCCAAATGTAGTAGATCCATTTTCCTTTGACGTAGTGCCATGCACAGATTGAATTTTAGAGAAATTTTCCAAGCCATTCATTGGATAACCAGGTCCAACCCCACTCACATCCATTCCATTTAGATAGCTAGCATCAGAGTCGAGAGAAGGAGAGGCAATTGATCGAACAAAAAAGAAAATATAGGTAATGAGTTTACGAGTGATAGAATGGTTGTTCCAAGCACCCCATTACACAACTATCCCACTTGCAGACTATGAGTATATAATGTTGAATGAAGGAGACATTCCATTCCTCCATTTTACTAAGAGTAAAGTATCCGCCTAATGCTGAGGATTTCATCACAAGTTATTCTTAGAGGTCAGCTAAGGGGTTGACAAACCGGAAAACAAATCGGACTAGACTTTACCTACTATATTCCAATTTAGTTGGCATTGGTTGGATGTTTAGGGAAAAACCACAAAGATTGAAGATATTGCTAGGCAAATAATTAGCAACAATGACCTCTTTGAAGATAAATTTGGTACTTCTAATACTACACATCTGATACTTCTATAAATATTGGGCTCCTCGCTCAGTGGAAGGAAATATATTTGTTCCCACACCTACCTGAGACTCTAAATCCCTGCATTTTGTTTCTAGTAGAGGTGACAGACTAAATTTTTGGACGAACTAAAATTATTGTCTTGCATGGGGTATGCCTTCAATTTTGAATATGTGATTTTACTATGTAGAGACCCTACCAAGATGTTACAATGGTTAAATTTATGAGTGTTGATTTTTTACTGTCTTGACCATTAGTCCATGTTTAAACACTAAAACCTTTATGGGAAAATAATTATCATTTATATGTTCATATTTAAAATATGCCTTTTCTAAGAGATTTGTAGGATATGTGGTGACCCATTCCTCACTCTATGCATAGATTTATTAAAACATATTTTTATTAAAGTTATTTATTGTACGAGTGTGATATACAAAATAAATCAAACCATATGCATTTGGCCTAGACCCAAGGGGATCATAGACCGCCAATCCTATTAATCATTGATATTCAAATGATTTTCAAGCTGAGCCTAACAAAACGTTTATTTTTATTTTTATTCAATTTCCATTTTCTTCATGATTCCAATTAACATGTTCTTATTTGATGTTATAACAATACATTTCTAGCTAATTTGTTTGTTGTAACTATTTGTTTCTTTTATGTTGTAATTGTTTATTTCTTTTATGTTGTATGTCTATTGTACTATGTGTGTTACTACTTCTAGGTCATTTGTCTAATGTAGCTTGCTTGTCAATGCTTCTATGTCAAACATATTATCATGTTTTAGTATGACTTCTTATATGTTGTAAGTTTGTTGTATGTCAAACTTGCCTTGCATTTTAGCAATTCCATCTTGCACATATAATTAACACTTATGCACTATTATATATTATATAATATACTATATACTCTTATCTATTGCATAATGTCCATATCTCCATATATAAAAAACAAAAATAAAATAAAAAGAATGAAAACATGAATAGCATTAATATATATGTGATATAAAATATATTATATATACTTGGCCTTTATGTTGGAATCTTTAAATTGGGAGAAGTTGGACAAGTCATGGAAGCATTAACATTTAGCTATCACAAACATCACAACAACAACAAACACAAAGGTAAATATTCATAAACTACCTTTCTTTTAGGCATTACAACAACAACAAACACATAGGTAAATATTCATAAACTATCTTTCTTTTACATGTAAAAAAAATAGTTGCAAATGCTAATACCATTTACAAATTATAATGTTTAGTTCAAGTGAAATAACATTAGCTACAAGTGAAGCAACCAATGTTGCACACTCAGATAAAACAACAACAGGTACAAGTGAAACAACCAACCTTGAGCAACAAGAACAAATGGAAAAGTATGTATATAAAAATGTAAGTTGTGGAGTTATTCAAAAAATATATAGATATTTTCCATCATATTACTTATTTTTTGTAATCCGTATGTACTAGCCTAGGTTTACAACTCCAAATATTGTATCAATAGAAGGCTTGAACAATCATAGGATTGGAGAAGTATTCATTAGAGACGTAATGGTTGTTTACAACATATATTTGGAAAAAACGAATAGAGCATGTAGAATTATGCGTGTTGACATGACATATGAAAATGGTATGATGATAGTTACATTGAATGTTCCTGCACACATCATTCAAAGACATGAGAAAAATATTCTTCCCGACACTGGAATATCTATTACAAATTTCAAAATTCAACCAAAAACTAACTATGATTGTGGTGATTGCATATCGCTATATGAATCAAGTGTCATAGAAACAATGCCTCCAATTTGTAAAGAATGCAATTTCATATCGGATGCAACAATTAAACAATTTGCAGATAATACAAACATGTACCCAATTGGGACTATTGGAGATTCCATCACCCTCTCTATAAGAGTTGGGTTGCAATACACTTTGCATATAAAGGATGGAAACACAAATGATGACAAGGCAACAATACATCTTTCCATGTTTAGTGCTCTATCTTTTATATGCTAATATATCTTAACTTAAATTAGATAACAATTATAATATTTTATGTGATAGCTCTAATTGTTCAGAACATATGAACATTTATTTACTTCAATAGAACAACAATTGCAAATAGTCAAATTTCCCATGATGTTGTTTAAAAATATAACCAAGAGGAGAGATGCAAAAGATAAGGTCTTCCGCACAATGAAATCAACATTCATAACATAACTTAGAACAGAAGCAATCGAAGATTTGAAAAAAATAACAGCTCAACAAATGTTGTAAGTATGCATGTACACCAACATATACAAAATTCATATACAAAATTATTTAAACACACACACACAAACACACATTGCTTAAATTGTTGACTTATGTTTTGTATAAACGAGTTGAAGGTGTTGTGATAGTAGCAAATGCATACTCAACTCCATTTGAACTTGTTTCTGCATTCTGTAACTCTCCTATAGGGGCATCTACACTGATAAAAGATGCAATGATTGATTTTGTTAAAGGTAATAAGAGATGCCCTTTTATATATAAACATTGCCTAAATGCTATTATCCACACCATCAACAACAATACTGTGCAATTAGAGAACCTATACTGCATGATTTAATTCTTGGCCTAACAAAAATGCCATATGAAATATATCTACAAAAAAAATCAAACATTGTTTATATGCTATGTGACCTTTGAGTGCATAGCAGATTTACACTAAATGAAGACAACGTACTCCTACATGTCGAATAGAAAAAAACGTTTTGCAAGCTAGTTCACGTATGCTCAAGAAAACTTGAATTGTTGACTTTACTTATTAACTTGAATCATTGAATTTACTTATTGATAAGTGATATGAAAAATGTTCCTCACTTATATTTCACTCTACATGTTTTTTTTTTTTTTTTGCGCAGTGAATAGAGAGGGAAAATCTGTGATTTGACAGTGGTTTTTCTTAAAAGGCTTAAATATTTTGTACTTTACATTGTCTTCTTCCAAGTCCTTCCTCCATTCTAGCTCTGCAACAACTCAATATTACATCTATAAACTTAGTCATTCTTGGAAGCCTATTACTCATCATCTAGAACATTCAAACTAATTCGAATTATTGGCTTTAATCTTCTCCTCCTCCCTTCCTTACCATTTCATTTTCTTTTTTCCCTTCTCTATCTCCCAATTTATTTTAATCCTTTCTTATTATTAATTATTCAATTTAACTTGTTTTTGTTGATTTTATGGTAAGCTGATGCATTTTTAATTTTATTTCTTATTTAGCATAAACTGAACCATAACTACTGCAGCAAACCAAAATCACATGAAGAATAACCATGCACAAGAACACAAGAAGTATCCTGGGAAACCCTTCTCAACAAGGGAATAAAACCCAACCAATCCTTTGCTATATTCTCAAGAGAAAGACCTCCCACACCATCACCAAACCTAGCACACAAGAGGGTGTTGTAATTCTCATAATTTTAGACCACAACTTTTGAAATCATGAGATGACACAATGTTAAGTGTGTTTCTTCAATGGGGATTCACATTTATTTATATAAGACTTATAACATCAAATTATGTGTCTATTGGCACAATAGAGCCGACCTCAATAACTCAAAATATAATTAATAATTATCATATTAATTATCTTTTACACTATGGTGGGGCCGACCTGTACCCTTTACATCACAAATAGGGTTACAGGTAAGTCTGACTCTTGGACAATATAGCAAGGGATCTTATGCACCCACTAGTGCTCGACCATTAGGGGTACGTCCATCTATGCTTAGCCACAGGGATTTCCACATCTCTATCTCACTATGTCTCATAGGAGAACCACACTCACTAGTGCTCAACCACTAGGATCACATTCACTTGTGCTCAACCACAGGAATGTCCAACTCGGCAGATCTTCTTTCTCACTGCGTTACACAGGAGAATCATCTGGAGTATCATCTCAACTCTATGCACAAAGGAGGCTAATACATCATTTCATCTTTGTCTTAGAACAATGCACCCAACTCATGGGATTTTCCACGTGTTCACATGTGCTCAACCACAGGCACGTCCAACTCAGCGTATCTTCTTTCTCACTGCGTTACATAGGAGAATGATCTGGAGTATCATCTCAAATCTCTGCACAGAGGATAACAGTAAACCCATCGCATGGGCTCCTTCACCCCTCACAAGGGTACACAATAGTCCATCTCCATCTCAAAGAGGAACCACACACCCAACTCATGGGATTCCTCACCCTAGAAAGGGGCACACAACATTCCTTCTCCATCTCATAGGGGAACCACACACCCAGCTCATGGGCACACCCAAATCATGGGCTTTCTCTCAGGACATTTTACTCAGTTTGTGTCCTGGAGGATGTCTCACGCAGTTGTAATCATCAACACTCCCTCTTAGCTAGGAAGGCATTCTCCACTAGCACAAGTCTCTCATGGAAGTACTTGAACTTTGTCTTGGCTGTAATCATCAACACTCCCTCGCAGCTAGGGAGGTAATCTTCAACAAGCTAGTTTCTTACGGAAGTACTCAAAATTTGTATTGGCAAGCTGTTTGGTGAAGATATCTGCAATCTACTCATGTGTAGGAAGGTACTGCACGTGTACTACTTTCATCTACAACATGTCTTTAATATAATGATGTTTTATCTCAATGTGTTTCGATCTATCATGAAACACAGGATTCTCATAGAGCTTCACATAGCTTTGGTTATCACAAATAATAATAGGATCCATCTCATGAATAATTCTATCAGAATCCTACGAAGCCACACTGCTTCTTGAACTTCCCCACTCGATGCTATATACTCTTCTTCTATGATACTCAAGGCCACAGAGCTTTGTTTCCTACTGCACCAGCAAACCATGGAAAAATCCAAGATAAAACAACAATCGGATGTGCTCTTCCGGTCCATTGTACTCTTTGCTCAATATGTATCGGCATATCCCTGCAAACTCAAGTTCACACTGGGGTGTATCTCAGGCCATATCCAATTGTGTCTCGCATATATCTCAATAAATTCTTCACTGCTATCCAGTGACTCTATCTCAGCTGACTCGTGGATTGACTAAGAATATTCATTGCATAGCATATATCAGGTCCGGTGTTAACCAGATACATCAATGATCCAATCAGTTGTCAGTACACATGTGGATCAATCTTGCCTGAATCATCATCATTTATTTTTTGTCAAATCCATCACCATCAGTGTAGACATGGATTTGCATTTTGTCATATTGAACTTCTTTAACATCCCCACTGTATATTTTCCTTGACTTAGGAAAAGTATCATTGGTCATTTGTCATACTTCTTTTCCCAAGAAGTAATGAATCATACTCAAATCCTTCATCTCGAAATCAGAAGTTGAGGCTTGCTTGTATCCAATAACACGGCTTCCTAAATAAGTCATCAAAATCAGGCTCTTGTCACCAACAATGTAATAGTATAGGTTTGGATCAGCAACACTCTTGTTGAAACCCAAACTCATCAAGAATCCATCTATATTATCTAGTTTCCAACTCATGGATGGTAGTACAAATGGAAGTGCATCGGGCTATTGGATCAATATGTCTCATCATGGTTCACTCCCTTTTCTTGTGAGAATTCTCTAACTACAAGTCTCATTTTGTATTTCTCGACACTTCCATCAGCTACATGTATTTCTTCCTCTTGCAGGGTTTGTCAAGCCCAAACAGGCCTTTTATGTCCTACTATAAATTCCCTGGGAATATCAACTAGAACAACTAGATCAACTGTATCAATGGGTATCTCCCTCTGGATTGCTTAAGAGGAAGAAAGTATTGTCTCTCTTTCTCAATTAGTTTGACTCCTTCTGAGTCAAGTGACTCCCTCTGAAGTTTGAAGGATAAGCATCTTCCTTTGTTATTAACCGTTCTGGAACAAGGAAGCAAACGAAAGGAAACAAGACAAGAATATCTCGTAGAGGATATTCATGAGTACATCTTTAGAATGTAAACAATTTATGAATTGTTGTCACAGCTACAATACCTATTTGTAATGTAGCAACCTTAGAAGTGTAGTTTAGATTCATGTTAATTAAAACAATCAAACCTGGAGTCTTCACTTCCAGTGTGTTGTTCTTCTAAATGCACTGAGACTTCTCTGGGTCCATGATTGAACCAAGGGTTCCTTTCTTCTACAAGTACCCTTATGACAATGATGCAAATAATATATATATAAGTGCATACCTGAGAGTGTACACCAATGGAGGTTCTCCTTGTTTTTCAATGTCATGATGAGCACTGACATTCCTCGCTTGTTTGCCATAGACTTAGAAGGAAAATTATGTTTTTGTAGCTTCCTGTGGCCACCTGCCACTGCTACATTCTATAAACAGACTTGTTTTCCCCTGTAGCCACCTTGTACTATACAATTCTCTGCATCAACCTTATAGCTCAAGACTATAATCAAGTATTTATTGTTGTTTGTAGATGACATAAGTAATAATGAGAACCTCCTTGTTGTCAACCAGTGTCTTGTTTGTCTGAAATACCCTTGAGCTGCAAGCACAAATATTTAAGACCAAAAACTTCAACTAACCACTAAAGTTGTCTTTCGGATAAGCAACTTGTTGATGATTAAAATCGCAATGATGGATTCCTCCTGCAAAGGATTGCTAAAGTGATATTATTTAACTATGATAATAATATAATACTAGTAGGTGGGACCCCCTTGTAGACTAGAGGCACAAGGATAGACATATTACATTTATATGTTGTTGTTTTTGTTGTTGTTGTTGTTATGATGTTGTCTACACAGTCCTATACAGTTGATGATGCACTCTTGGTTCCATTTGATGTTATAAATGGGTGGTTGAGGCATTATTGCTAAATGTCATTGGTATTTACTTGTGATACAGAACAGTTCCATGGGTTTGAGGATCATGATGTTTACAAGTGATATGTTATGTTATGTTATAACCTTGATTACTGACTCATATATTGATCACTAACCCATATATGATCTATGGAAAAGACAATTAAATGGGAGCTAGCTCAAAACAAAAAGAAAGGAACTATGTGTTAATATTAAGGCCATGGTAAAATACTACATATAAACTTCCAATGAATGAATACAAGTGTTAGACTTAGCTATTATACTATGTGTTTGGCTAAAGGACTATGCAATTTTTATTAAAATTTGAACAGAAGTGCATATGGCAACGTTGATATATCATTATCGTATGGATTTATGGCAAGAGGTTAATGTATAGATATGATATATCTCGGGTGGCGCACTATACAATAGATATGGTATCAGATCTTTACGATGGACATTGCATTCAATTTTGGGATTGAATATGGTTTAATGTTAGTGGTGAATGTTATGTTAGTGGGTTGGCTCATACATGGAATTGAATATGTTGGACCTATTGTCATTGATTTCAATAGTCAATGTGATGATCTATTGTTAATGATGAACTACCAGAGATGAGATTGATGTGATGATTTGTTGTTAATGATGAACTACCAGAGATGAGATTGTCATTGATGTCAACGGCATATCAGTCAGTAGAAGATGTCAAACAGTATTGCAGAGATCAAAAGTGCAAGATTAGGAGGAGGAATGAACAGGAGGAGTGAACAGTATGAAGATCAAAGCTCAGAAGGAAAAGAACATTGCACAATATATCAGAAAAAGAAAACAGTATGAAGAAATTCATGATTATTGTTGATCAAGATAGGATCAAAAATCCTATGATAAAATCTCAGGAGGGTTAGAAAACACAAAGATGATCCAATCTCAGAATAGATGGCGCGTTGAAACTCAGTAGGTATGGCACGAATGAAACTCAGACCAAATCGTGACCGTTGATGTGCAATTTTCAAATCTACAGCATGGATAAATTGCAGAGATCGGAAGCAAAATTAAAATACTCGCCAGTTCCAATCCCACAATATGTTTGGATCGTCATATATCATAGCTTCAAAGATATATGACTACGGTCGATCCAACAAACAATGAGTTTAATTCAGACTAAATCATGATCGTTGGATGCGCAATCGCCAAATCTATGGCAGGGGTGAATTGCGGAGATTGCAAGGAGAATTAAACATCACACTTGTTCCAATCCTGTAATTATTCAAGACTGTCTGATATTATAGCTTCGAAGATCAACGATTGTGGTTAACTCAACAATAGTGCACAGCTTCCAATTGTGGATTTTGGGTGACGAGTTAAATCACTTGCAAGTTGTGGTTTCACAATCATCCTTGATCGCGTATCTGCTTCAAAAATCTTCACAAACGTTGGATCACTTTTGAGTGGAAGGATAGGATAAGCTGCATCGCAAAAATATCGATCTATCGATCTAAGACCCTGATCAAGGAACAACATTCTCTTCGGGTCTAAAGTTGCGAGGAGGTTACGCTCCGGAAAGTTTGAGATTTGAAATTCCCGAAATGTGAATTTTCATCAACCGTCGGATCATTTCAAAGTGGAAGGACAGGATAAGATAGAAGAGATGCATCACTCACAAATCGAGTCATCGATCTAAGTTTATGATCGACGAATAATATTTACTTTGAATCTAAAGTTGCAAGGAGGTTATGCTCCAGAAAGTTTGAGATGTGAAATACCTGAAGCCCGGAAATCTGAAATGAATAAGGACCGTCCTATTTGGAGGACATACGAGGACCATTGGATCAGGGTTGTTGGTCAGAAGACCACGTCATCAAGGACATGTGGCAGACAATGTCATCAAGGACATGTGGCAGACCACATCAACGAGGACACATGGAAGACCACGTCAGCAGACAACATCAGCAAAGACATGTGACAAACCACGTCAGTAGACCACGTCGTCAAATACACATGGCATAATCAGATGATGACATGTGTCAAGAGGAAATTGGCTTGTTCCATGTCAACAAGTGACGTAAGCAAGTTACGTCGCTATGGGAGAATTGCTTCAGGAGTTTTATCACGAACAAATGTCAAAAGTCCCGAAGTCCCGAAGGACAAAGGTCTGAAGTCGCTCTTAAATGTCGAACTGAGATACCCTTTGGATACTATCCTGACTGTTAGATCAAGGAGATGAACATGTGTCAAATCAGGAGATCTACGTCGACATCAGCAAGAAACTGTGACAGACCACATCAGTAGTCTACGTCAGCAAGGACATGTCGCATAGTCAGAGAATGACAAGTGTTAAGATGAATCGTCATTTCAGTTACATGCAAATCATGAATCAGAGTGACACGTGGTAGCTACTCGACTCGTGACATGTCAGGAAGTGACGTAAGCAACTTATGTCACTTCGGGAGTTTTTCTTCGGGAGTTTTACCACTGCACTTGCCCAAAGTCTCGAAGTCTCGAATGTCGAAGTCATGAAGTGGACACGAGACGTTCGATCTAAAGATCAATTTAGGAGCATTCTCGACCGTCGATCTACTAAAGTGGAAGGATAGTGTAAGTGGAAACATTAAACCGACAGCAAGAGGTCTCCATAGTTTTATGACTGACACAGCAGGTGATCACTCTAGAGGAAAGAAGGGGTTGAGACTCGAAATATATGAAGTCCAGAGACCCAAAGGAGATATCGACCATCGATCTGATATTCAGTTGCATTCTCAGTCATTGATCAAAATACAATGGAAGGATAGCGTAAGCATAATAGACAAAGTCACAGAGTAAAAGGTGTCCATGCATCTCATTGCTTGATTAAGTCCTTGTCGTTGGATTAAGAAATGAAGGATAGATGTAAGGATCGAATTGACCATTGATCTGGTTCTAAGATATAATGTGAACCATCTAATTTGTTCGGCGATATCATATTCGAGAGATTTGAAATGTTGGAAGTCACGAAGACTCGAAGGGTGAAGACTCGAAGTCCCAACAATCGTCCATCTCATCAAGAGATTGAATCGTGACCGTTGAATCGATAAAATCTCAAGATCTCGTCTCACCTAGCGTCTGGTCAATGCCATTGATCATATGGTAAAGAGATTTAAAGGGGAAAATGTAATGCATTGCTTAAATTGTTAAGTGTGTGGTTCTATGCCATTGGTCATATGAACATGGTTTGAAGGAAGCGTCGATCTTTGTTATCATAGAGATGAAGGAAATCGATCCATGATTGTGATTGATTTGTGAAAGGAAAGGGGATTCTAGGTGTAACATTGAAGACCCGGATTGATGATCTTTGGTGGTCCCAAAATTTATTGTAAATAAACAAGTTAGTTATAACTTGTTTCACAAGTTGGCTAAATAACTTAAACAAGTTTTGAGCATAAACAAGTATAAAAACAACCATGATTGGTTCAGTTGAAAGTGCATTGGTGAAGGAAGCGTGGCTTGTGAAGTGAAGAGGAGGATCTGGACCTGAGGTCCTTGTGAATATAAGAGAGATGTAGAAGTGAAGAAGGTGTTGAATATATTAGAGGAAAGACAAAGTGAAGAAGGAAAGAATTTCAGAGTGAAGATGAAATGCGATGATGAGTGTTTATGGTATACCTCTGATCATGAGATAGAGTTGATTTTATAATGGATCACTGCTACTAGAGTCGGTTGCTCTAGTTGGATAGATTACTTTCTATTAGCAAGTTGGGACTTGCTTGAGAGTTGGTGCTCTCTTGAGATTCGGTGCTCTCCAAGGAGTTGGTGCTCCTTACTTCAGTTGGTGCTGATACAGAATAGTTGTTGCTGGAAAAATTATATTCACATATATTCATATAAATTATATATAAACATCTATTATCTTTTGTGTCCATTGTGATTATGATTTGATTGTTCTTAATCTGTTCAAATATGTTTTAACTGCTAACTTGTAAGAAGAAGAAAAGTTAGGAATAGTCCACACACTAATTCACCCCCCTCTCTTAGTGTGGGCGGTGTTTTCGACAATTGGTATCAAAGGGGGTTCCTTCAAAACACAGTTTAACCACTAGAAGGTAGATCCTGAAGAAATGGGTGGACAGATGGCTCTCTCCGAAATTGAAGCTCCCTTATTTGATGGAACAGATTATTCTTCATGGAGAGAAAATATGAAACAGTATTTGAAGTCAAGAGGATCTGAAGTTTGGAATTCAGTAGTAAGCAAGCCCTGGGATTTAAATACATCAAAGAATCTATCAAATATTACAGTCCAAAGAATAGAAAGGAAGAACAATGAAGTGGCATTGAATATTCTTCTCAATGGATTATCAGATACAGTCAAGTCAAGCATAGGACTATGCACATCTGCCAAAGACTTATGGCTGAAGTTAAAAAAGATGTATCAAATCAAAATTAAAGACATAGAAGGTAGTCCTATCAAGGATGAAGATGAAGACTCAACCATCAATAAAGGTAAAGACTCTCCACAAATTTTCGATTGCAATAATGTTGATATTGAATTTTCCCCTGCAAATAAAGAAGAAGACTCAGATAAAATAACAGAATGTTCTATTAGCATTTATCTTGTGGACGAAGTAGAAGAAGAACTATCCAAGGCCAAACAAAAGGTTGATTGGAGTCTCTGTGAATACTGATATGATCATAATGATTCAGACTATAGCTATCTTCATGACTACACTAAAGAATTTCTTGAAAAGAGTCAAAAGCATATCTTGGAAATAAAGGAAATGCTCAAGGACAATGAAAATATAATATATGAGCAGGATAATCAGTTAGAAGAAAAAGAAGAGGATATCGAGAAGCTGAAGAATGAAATCAGTGAAGAAAATGAAGAGGAAATCGAGAGACTGAAAAATGAAATCAGTCAAGCAAAGGAAGAGGAGATCGAGAGATTGAAAAATGAAATCAGACAAGAAAAGGAAGAGGAAATTGAGACACTGAAAAATGAAATCAATCAAGCAAAAGAAGAAAATAAAGAAGGTGATAAACCAAGAAAAAACCTTGCAGATCTAAAAGAACTAAGGGAAAGCTATGTCAGTCTTAAAATCCAAATTGAAGAAGAATAAGTTGTGGATCTTAGAAAGAAGGTTGAGAATTCAAACACCCAAATCAAGTTCTTGAACAGCTCTATGACCCTGGATGAGATCTTGGATAGTCAGAGATCACCAAATGACAAATCCAGTCTTGGATACAACAAGGAAGAGATTAGTACTCCTAAGAAATATGATGCAGTTCCTTCATTTGTAAAAGGTGAAAACAGGTCTGACACAAGTCCTTCACTTGTAGAGGATGAAAACAAGTCTGACACAATTCCTTCATTTGCAAAAGACGAAGACAAGTCTGACACAGTTCCTTCATCTATAAAAAGTGAAAGCAGGTATGACTCAGGTTCTTCACGTTCAAGGAGTAAAAGCAACACTACAAAATTTAGAAGATCATATCAAGGAAGACATCCAGAAGCTACTCATACACCTCAAAGCAAGCTTAGAAGAGAGACACCTTCATGGATGAATCAAAGAAGGTATGAGAGTGTTTTTAACGGTTATTGTTTTTCTTGTAATGAATATGGTCATAAAGCCTTGGATTATAGGCATCATGGAAGAAAAAAATTTGGTAGGTCCAACAACAGTATAAGATGTTGGAACTGCAATCATGTTGGACATATTGTTGCACATTGTTACACTATGAGATGCTACAATTGTGGTGGATATGGACACAAAGCCAATAACTGTTGGAACTCAAGAAAACAGTCAATAAGAAATGTGTCATACAGTACGACAAAAGGAGTAAATGGAACATGGAAGAAAAATGAAGTTGCAGTAATAGATGATAAGAGAGCAAAGTTCAAGAAACCAGGACACTCACAGATGTGGATAGCAAAGACTGAACAAGTGAACATGAGTGAATTTAATTGCTGCAAAAAGAATTGCAGTGATGTGACAAGCATAGTATAAAGTTGTCTCAAACAAATTTAGAACAATGTACAGTAAAGAAGCATCTTGGATAAAGACGGATACATCTAATTAGAGATCGATCAGAATCAATGGGTAGATCCAACAATTGTTTGAATAAGATGAGCTACAATTGCGCAGTGTTCCTATAGGACAACGACATCCACAGAAGTAGCATTTTGATGTACAAAATGAGGTACATGACATCCTGTAGAGATAACAAGAGGAGAAACCATGTCAGAAAAAAAATACCCATTTAGAAACAAAGGGGGAGAACAGTTAGTAAATTAACAGGGGAAGAAACCTTGTCAGGAAGAGCTACCTTTTCAGAAACAAAGGGGGAGAGTAGTCAGAATCAGAGAGAGAGCATATTGACAGGGGGAATCATTCTGTTATGGCAGGTAGAACATAATTGTAGGAAGAGTTACCCAAGTTCAGATTATGGTCAGTAACATAAAGAGATTTGCCACAGAAGCAAAAACCCTTTTCCATTGATGTCAAACGGGGAGAGAAAACTTCATAAGAGGAAAGAATCAAAACTTCATAAGAGGAAAGCATCATCACAGGGGGTTTTTTTTATATGAAGTTAGTGTGTTTCCCTCAATGACAAAGGGGGATATTGTTGGACATATTGTCATTGATATCAACAGTCGATGTGATGATCTGTTGTTCATGATGAACTACCAGAGATGAGATTGATGTGATGATCTGTTGTTAATGATGAACTACCAGAGATGAGATTGTCATTAATGTCAACAGTATATCAGTCAGCAAAATATGTCAAACAGTATTGCAAAGATCGAAAGCACAAGCTCAGGAGGAGGAACGAATAGGTGGAGTGGACAGTATGAATATCAAATCTCAGAAGGAAAAGTGCATTGCGCAGTATATCAGAAGAAGCGAACAGTATGAAGAAATTCATGATTATCATTGATCACGATAGGATCAACAATCCTATTATAAAATCTCAGGAGGGTTAGCAAACGTAGAGATCAAAGCTCAGAAGATATGGCACATTGAAACTCAGTAGGTATGGCGTGAATGAAACTTAGACCAAATCGTGACCGTTGATGTGCAATCACCAAATCTATGGCAGGGATAAATTGTGGAGATCGGAAGCAGAATTAAACTACTCGCCAGTTACAATCCTGCAATCTATCTGGATTGTCAGATCTCATAGCTTCAAATATCTATGACTGCGGTCGATCCAACAAACAATGAGTTTAAGTCAAACTAAATCGTGACTGTCGGATGCGCAATCGCCAAATCTATGGCAGGGATGAATTGCGGATATTGAAAGGAGAATTAAAAATCACGCTTGTTCCAATCCCACAATTAGTCAGGATCATCTAATCTTATAGCTTCGAATATCAATGATTTTGGTTAACTCACCAACATTGCACAACTTCCAATTGTGGAGTTTGGGTGACAAGTTAAATCACTCACAAGTCGTGGTTCCGCAATCATCCTTGATCGTGGATCTGCTTCAAAAATATTCATAACTGTTGGATCACTTTTGAGTGGAAAGACAGGATAAGCTAGAAAATTTGCATCGCAGAAATATCGATCTATCGATCTAAGACCCTGATCAGTGAACAACATTCGCTTCGGGTCTAAAGTTGTGAGGAGGTTACGGTCTGGAAAGTCTGAGATTTGAAATTCCCGAAATGTGAATTTTCGTCAACCGTAGGATCATTTCAAAGTGGAAGGATAGGATAATCTAGAAGAGTTGCATTGCTAACAGATCGAGTCGTCGATATAAGTTCATGATCGACGAACAGCATTTACTTCGTATCTAAAGTTGCAAGGAGGTTATGCTCCAGAAATTTTGAGATGTGAAATAATCGAAGCCCGAAAATCCAAAATGAATAAGGACCATCGTATTTGGAGGACATACGAGGACAGTTGGATCAAGGTTGTTGGTCAGCAAACCACGTCAGCAAGGACATCTAGCAGACAATGTCATCAAGGACATGTGCTAGACCACGTCAGCAAGGACACGTGGCAGACCACATCAAAAGACTGGGTTAGCAGACAATGTCAGCAAAGACATGTCACAAACCACGTCAGAAAATACACATGGAATAATCAGATGATGACATGTGTCAAGAGGAAATTGGATCGTTCCATGTCAACAAGTGACGTAAGAAAGTTACGTCACTCCAGGAGAATTGCTTCGGGAGTTTTATCACGAACGAATGTCAAAAGTCCCAAAGTCCCGAAGGACAAAGGTCTGAATTCGCTCTCAGTCGTCGATCTAAGATACCCTTCGAATACTATCCTGACTGTTAGATCAAGGAGATGAACATGTGTCACATCAGGAGATCTAGATCGACGTCAGCAAGAAACTGTGACATACCACATCAGCAGTCTATGTCAGCAAGGACACGTGGCACAGTCAGAGAATGACAAGTGTTAAGATGAATCGGCATTTTAGGTACGTGCAAATCATGAATCAAAGTGACACATGGCAGCTACTCGACTCGTGACACGTTAGGAAGTGACGTAAGCAAGTTACATCACTTCAGGAGTTTTGCTTCGGGAGTTTTACCACCGCACTTTCCCGAAGTCCCGAATGTTGAAGTCCCGAAGTGGACACGAGACGTCTGATCTGAAGATCACTTCAAGAGCATTCTCAAATGTTGATATACTATAGTGGAAGGATAGTGTAAGTGGAAACGTTAAACTGACAACAAGCGGTCTCCATGGTTTTATGACTGACACAACAAGTGATCACTCCGGAGGAAATAAGGGGTTGAGACTCAAAATCTCTAGAGACCCGAAGGAGATATCGATCGTCGATCTGATGTTCAGTTGCATTCTCAACTGTTGATCAAAATACAGTGGAAGGATAGTGTAAGCATAATAGATGAAATCATGGAGTAAAAGGTGGCCATCCATCTCATTGCTTGATTAAGTCATGGCCGTTGGATTAAGCAATGAAGGATAGATGTGAGGATCGAATTGACCATTGATTCAGTTATGAGATATAATGTGAATCGTCTGATCTATTCGGTGTTATCGTATTTGGGAGATTTGAAATGTTGAAAGTCACGAAGACCTAAAGGGAAAAGACCTGAAATCCTGAATATTGTCCATCTCATCGGGAGATTGAATCGCGACCGTTGAATCGATAAAAACTCAATAGCTTGTCTCACCTAGCGTCTGGTCAATGCCATTGGTCATATGGTAAAGAGATTTAAAGGGCAGAATGTAATGTGTCCCTTAAATTGTTAAGCCTATGGTTCTACGCCATTGGTCATATGAACATGGTTTGAACGAAGCGTCGATATTTGTTATCACAGAGACGAAGGAAATTGATCCATGACTGTGATCGATTTGTGAAAGGAAAGGGGATGCTAGGTGTAACGTCGAAGACCCAAATTGATGATCTCTAGTGGTCCCAAAAGTTATTGTAAATGAACAAGTTAGTTATAACTTGTTGCACAAGTCGTCTCAATAACTTAAACAAGTTTTGAGCATAAACAAGTATAAAAACAACCAAGATTGGTTCACTTGAAAGTGCATTGGTGAAGGAAGTGTGGCTTGTGAAGTGAAGAGGTGAATCTAGACCTGAATTCTGTGTGAATATAAGATAGATGTAGAAGTGAAGAAGGCGTTGAATATATTAGAGGAAAGACAAAGTGAAGAAGGCGTGAATTTCAGAGTGAAGATGAAATGCGGTGATGAGTGTTTGTGGTATACCTATGATCATGAGATAAAGTTGATTCTATAATGGATCGTTGCTACTAGATTCAACTTCTCTAGTTGGATATACTATGTTCTATCAGCAAGCTAGGTCTTGCAGAACACTGGGTCTTGCTTGAGAGTTGGTGCTCTTTTGAGAGTTGGTGCTCTCCAAGGAGTTGGTGCTCCTTACTTCAGTTGGTGCTGATACAAAATAGTTGTTGCTGGGAAAATTATGTTCACATATATTCATATAATTTATATATAAACATCTGCTATCTTATGTGTCCATTGTGATTATGATTTGATTGTTCTTAATCTATTCAAATATGTTTTAACTGCTAACTTGTAAGAAGAAGAAAAGTTAGGAATAGTCCACACACTAATTCACCCCCCCCCTCTCAGTGTGGGCGGTGTGTTCAATAGAATAGGGCCAGGTGAGGAAGCAACGTGCATTTACTGCACGTCACTCTGAACCTCACTTCAGCCCGTCACCCTAGCATTGTTGCATTGTTGTTATGTTGGTTGTGGAAGCTCCGCGTTTTCAGGATTGGTAGGGGAAAACTCAACCAGTTCTCCATTGAAGCGATTTACTCACAGGTATGGTTCTAAGATTTCCATCCATGATGGAATCTCTATTTTATGAATAAAATGGTGGCTCGGGAATGCATGGATTCTATGTTTTCTTGAGTTTTTTACTGTGTGAAAATATTGTGTTATGGGTTCTCTATAATTACTGTGAAATATTGGCATTTGCAAGCGAAGTAATGGGAGCGCATTGTTTATTTATGGGTCAGCTTGGTTTCTTATGATGGTTCTCTGTGAAATAATGGTGATAGTGGTGCAATGAGATCTGTGTTTTATCATTGAATGGTTTTTACCACCGGTTGTATTTCAGTGGTTGTCAACTCGTTTTCCTCTTGGTTGTTGTCGTAATATTTATCCAGTTACAGAGAAACTGTTGACAGTTAGTGTGTTTCTTTTATCTAAACCTCGAGTTGTTGTTGATGGCCTGTTCCTTACTATCTTTTCGCTGGAAGCTTTCCAAAAGTCCAGTCTTGGTTGGCCCCGAATGTTAATGCAGGCCTGTGTATTTAATGGATACAAGTTGCGAAGAGTTTCCACACACCACTCCTCTCATCCCTGATATAATGATGCATGTATGTGGCCTCACTATCAATTGTTTTCGAAAGTTGTTCGACCTCCTGGGTGTTGGAAAGAGGCATTATCTCTCTCTGTTTTTCGAGTACAAATCATTGTTTGAATTAACCCACTCTACAAAAAAGGGTTAGTGACATCGGTGTGTTTCTGGATTGGTTAACCCGAATTGCTTTATTCTCCACTCGGGCATTCACTTGTGATTCTTTCAAAGATCTTGGAATTATAAGTCGAAGGACTGTGTTTAAAAAAAAACAAATAAGGAGTATGGCTCACTACTTTTTCTTTTTCAAGATTATATTGTGGCTTGTGGTTAATGTATATGATGATATGAAAGACCATTATCTCTCTGTGTTTTTTAAAAGACAAGCAGACTTATGTTGCCTCTCTGCATTTAATGTTTAAAGAGCACGAATTGGACTCTGAATTAACTCTACCTTCCTCGGGCACCTTCTGGAATTTTTTCAAGTTTTGGGTTACCAGTTTAATGAATGGTGGAAATTTTAAAAACACAAGCTCCCTCCTCTTAGTCAAATCATTGTGTGTCCTATCTGTGATGGATTCATTCGAACAGAAAGAGAAGTAGGATTACATATAGTCGAGAGCTATCCTTCTATTCATTTATGGTCTTGATTGATGTGCTTAATCCTAGCATTATCTTGATTGCATTTAAAAATAAGAAGACACTTGTGAGTGATTGTTTCACCAAGCAAGATCATGGTTCTGTCAAAAGTTTAAGAAGATGCATGTGTGTCAATTCAGTTATGTTCGCTTCATACATGATATAGTTCTATGGGAATCATCGTGCAGACTATGATTTGTTTTAAAAAAAAGTCTATATATGTTGATGCACACAGAGATCAAGCTCGGGGTTATGTTTTTGGGTTGACTGTTGTTGTCGATTCAAGATTGTGTCAATTTTATGATTGAAGACCTTGTGTTATTATTGGTTCCTTGTGCATGCTCTTAAGTTTGTCCATGATTTGAAAGGCACCTGTGTATATTAGATCGGGCCTGATTGTTGATTAGAGGATGGTGATTGTTGATTGTTTATCATGGTGTATTATTGTTTCATTACCAAAGATGAATGTTGGGCATAGATAACAGAGATTGTTGTGCATGTTTTGTTGTTTAAAAAAAAAAATATCAACATTATTATATACAGTACTGTTGAATTGGAAATGTTTCATAAGTTATAATACACAGACTGTTATTAATTGAATATTTTTGGGAAATTAGATTGTTATTGGGACAACAAGTAGTTTGTATGTAATTGGGGAACAGTGAATGTTTTGGTCTTAGAAGTGGATGTTTTTTGCATTAAATTTGAAACAGAGTTATGATAGTTGATTGATTTAATTTATTTTATGAATAGTGTCCATCTAATTCCCTTTAATTTTCTCACTTTTTCTCTCATTACAAATCCCCTCACGATCCCAAATTTATTTTTCACACCCTGTTCACTAAAATTAAATTAAAACTTTGTATGACAGCGATAAAAAATAAAACAGAGATAGATAACGGCTAATATGTTTTGGTTATTGTTGCACAGTCAATTGTTTAATGAATTGTTGAGCAGTAATCATGTTATTAATCTTGGTCATAATATCACTTTTTCGCTCAATACAATCCACTCAGATACTTCTAAACCCTACTTCACCCCGTGCTCATTGACAATTATTAAATTAATTTTACGGGTTGGATTGCATGGGTCTGATGTGATTGTTGAGCCAAACTTTGTTTCATATTAAGAGAATGTCATGTATGGTCTGTTTAAGATCTAGTTGCTAATAATTGTTTCATACAGGATGAGTGTTGGCACAGGGGCAAACCCAGGGTTCAGCTCCAAGAGCGCACCAACAAGCCCTAACTACTGGCCCTTTCAGAAACACCTGCGAAGCAGATGCAGTCTCACCCAAAGAAGTTATGAGGGGGTTGTAGGACAGACATGTCTACAACCAAAGGGAAGATCAAGTGGATTTAACACAAGAACAGCACAACATTCATATATCACCTATCAGCTTAGATCTATTCTTCACATCTACTTATCAGATCTAAAACAATAATGCAATCATAGTATATCAATGACAGAAATAAAATACCAATCACACACAACACAAGATGTACGTGGTTCACCCTCTCTCTAGGGCTATGTCCACAGAATTGTGCTATAATATATTAGGGTAAAGCATACAGTTCTTGTTTGCGCTCTTAGCTAGCAGATCTTCTTTCTTCTCCTCTCTTTCTATCCCCTCCCTGCGCACCCAGCTGTAGGGTTGATCTTCGCACCCAAATGAAGATCTTACAATACCAGAAGGATCTCACTCTTAGCACTTCTCTCTAAAAAAAAAACAATCTCTCCTGGCAACAATACCACTAGATTGACAATAATATCATACCAACCCAAACTAGGTCCTTATGACCTTTATTTATACATTACAATAGCTCACCGACATCCTTAGGAAGAAAACTAGGTGTCCAAAACCCTTGATACCAAAACCCTAGATACAAAAACCCTAGGTGTCTAAAACCCTAGGTCAACTTGACCCGTGTTTTCAAGGCTTCACCAACCTGTCTTTCCTTCCTTCTCGCGCGGTGCTCCAAAGCATCCAACGGTGGATTTTCCCGCTTGCTGAGTTGTCCACGATCCTTCTTTCTTTCTTATTTGTCATCCCCGATCTCCTCGTCCAATGGCTTACTTCGCTCTGTATTTTCTTCTCTTTTGCTCACTTCGACCCAGTAACAGTCACTGTGTCTTCCGCGAAGTTCGCAATCTCCCTTTTCTTCCTCGATCTTCGCATACTTCCATAACCAAGGGCCAACAATCCCCCAATACTCACCTATGACTTGTCCCAAGGCATTTTAGATCTGAGCTTCCTATTTTACTTCGACTCCAGACTACGCAGTGTAGCCTCTACTTTCTGCTCGATGCCTCCTCTTTTTCCATTGTGCAGACTGTCTTTTCTGTGTCTGGTACCTAATTTCAACTACACCTGGTACCTAGACCCTTTTCTTCATTATTTTACTGATATCTGTGAGGCAGATGGTTGTCATAATACAATTTCAACCGGCACCCATTCACTAATCCTTCCTTCCCTTCTCCCTTCAACGTTTTCAATTGCACAGCTTCTCCCTCTGTAACATAAGCGATCTCGTATGGCCCTATCCAATGCGTTCTGAACTTCCCAGGATGTTTTATGAACTTGCTTTCATATACCAGTACTAGATCACCTTGTTTAAATGCCTTCTTCCTGATGTGTCTGTCATGGTAGGCCTTCTCTCTTTCCTTCGGTACTTGTTGATGGAATTCTGCAACAAATATGACTTCCTCCAATCCAACCAACTGTGTAAGCCTCTCTTGAAAAACGCCAGGGTCATCCATAGCTATAAAGGCAGCAATTCTCAAGCTTGGTACCAGATATTCCATTGGAACAATAGCTTCAAGACCATAAACCAATTTGAAGGGGGTCTGCATTGTCAGCTTATTTCAAGTGGTTCTATAGGCCCATAATACTGTTGGTACTCTTAGGTCCCAATCATCCATGTTCACACTGAAAATCTTGGTTAGTGTTGTTTCCAAGATCTTATTGAAATCTTCCACTGACCCATTTGCTTGTGGATGATAAGGTGTGCTCTTCTGATGGTGGAATGCAAATTCTTCAGTCAGGGATTCAATTGTCTTATTGATTAAATGTGTTCCCTGATCACTCATAAGGATCTTTGGGCATCCAAACCTGGTTATGATGTCATCAAATATGAAGCACACAGGTGTAGTTGCACTATAGTCCTTAACTTCTCTTGCTTCGGCCCATCTGGTCAAGTACTCTGTCGCAGTAACTATGTACCTTTCTCATGTGTGCTTTCCTGGTGGGTTTATAGGTCCAATGAAGTCAATGGCCCATTTCTCAAATGCTTGTAGGGTCAGATGTGGGGCTAATGGAATTTCATCTCTTCTGGATGGTTTCCCAACTCTTTGGCATACATCGCAAGCTCTGAAATAGTCTTTAGCATCTATGTGTAAGGTAGGCCACCAAAGGCTAGCTCTCAGAACCTGTTGTGCAGTTTCTTTTCTTGCATAATTCCCTCCTGCGATGCCTTCATGAGATTCTGGGAGGATCAATGGTCGTTCTGCCTCCATAACACATCTTCTTAATATCTCGTCAGGTCCCATCTTGTATAGATGTCCAGCTATAAGTGAGAAGTCGGCAGCGTGCACTACTAGTTGTTTCTTCTAAGGAATTGTATATTCACTAGGTGCCATTCCTGTTGATATGAACCGGACTATCTCGGCGAAGTGTTCATCAATATTTATAATGGCCAACAGTTTTGCATCTGGTAGTGTATACTACAAACTGGTGGGCTCTTCGCCATGTTCCAACCTTGACAAATGGTTAGGGCCTTTGTTCATTCTCCCTGGCTTTACTATGATCTCAAAATCATATTCTTGAAACAGCAGAATCCATATGCATATCCTTCCCCCCAACACTAGCTTGTTAACTAGGTATTTCAATGTAGAGTGATCAGTAAACATTTTAAAGTGTCCTCCCAACAAGCAGTGGCAAAATTTCTGCAATGCATACACCATGGCCAATCCTTCTCTCTCTGTAGTGGTGTAGTTGATCTCAGCAGTTCATAGTTTTGTGCTAGCAAAGGCTAACGGGTGGTCAATATCTCCTCCTCCCAATTGTGCTAACATAGCTCCTAAAGCAATGGAAGACGCATCGACATGCATGTGAAACTCCTTGGTTCAATCTGGGAAAACCAGAATGGGCCCAGTAACCATTTTCTGTTTCAGTGTGTCGAAGCTCTGTTGGCATTCTTCTGTCCAACTAAACTGACAATCCTTCTTCAACAGCTTCTCCATGGGCGCTATAATCTAAGCATACCCTTTAATGAACTTCATGTAGTATCATGTGTATCCCAACGCAGTGTGTAGCTGTTTAATTGAAATAGGAGGGGGTAGATCAACTATAATGGCGATCTTGGATGGATCTACCAACAATCCTTGCTTACATACAATATGTCCTAACAGAACTCCAAATGGTGAAAAGAAAATGCATTTCTTCAGGTTCAAGGAAATTTGGCACTGCCTACATTTATCCAACATTAGCCTTAGACATTCAATATGATTCTTCAGTAAACTAAAAACAGTCCAATCATCAAAATACGCTTCTAAAAATTTATGCAGAAATTCCTTGAATGCTTTGACCACCACCCTAGAAAATATGGTTGGGGCATTCCTCAAACCGAATGGCATCACTGTATATTGGTAGGATCCCCATTCTGTTGCAAATTTGGTCTTATGGTGATCTTCCTTGGAAATCCAGATCTGATGGTATCCTGAAAATCCATCTGTAAAAGAATATACCTCTTGGCCTCCCACATTATCTAACACTTCGTCAATGAATGGTGTAGGGAAGGGGTCATGCAAACAGGCATCATTCAACTTCCTAATATCTACTCATATCCTGATCTCTCCTATCTTCTTGTCTTGCACCACCATGGGGCTAATCCACTCTGACTCTTTGACGGGTTCTATGATTCCTGCTTCCAACATTCTGTCAAGCTCAATCTTCACTTTTTCCTTATATTTAGGGTTCAATCTATAAGGTATCTATTTAACTCGTCTTTCATCTGGTTTTAAAGGAATCCTCATCTCTCCCATAGGACCTTTAATTCCCTTCATATCAGTGAACTTGGTTGGAAA
This sequence comes from Picea glauca, assembly GCA_000966675.3. Taxonomy (NCBI): domain Eukaryota; kingdom Viridiplantae; phylum Streptophyta; class Pinopsida; order Pinales; family Pinaceae; genus Picea; species Picea glauca. The sequence continues at coordinate 286,633 of JZKD02S1674718.1, forward strand.
CAAGTCCTGATATTCATGTAGTAACTCTGTAATTTTGTCAATGGTGGTATCATCCTAGTAATCCACAACATTTGAAAAATTTGGTGTCTGCTATGTTCCAATATTGACTTTCTTAATCTTGATCGGTTTTCCAATGAATGGCATCTCAACTCTTGTTCCTTCCACATCTCTCTGACCTTCTTTTTCCACGATGTTTACCTTCCTAGGATCATCGTCTTCATCAGCATTGATGTTGTAACAGCCTTGCAATTTTTGGAGAGGCACGGTCCATTCATCTTCTTCTTGTTCCAAAGGAAGGATAGATGCCTCCTCGAATACTTTCTGTCTCACAATCTATAGTGCTTGATCTACTGAAGGAAATTGTATTTCAAATAGGAATGTAGTTACAAAATTCCGAGTCATACCTTCCCAATCCGTAGTGATGAGGCGTAAATCTGCTTGGAGGTACTAGTTTATAGGTGTCGTGTCCAACGTGTTAATGAATTTGTGCACTCATTGTTCTTGAGGAATGTTTCTCTAGTCTTCCTCACAACTCTGCACATGGTCCTTTGGACAGCTTCGACATGTGTACCGAACTTCGTAGCCTTCTACTTGTGCTGAGAACCACGCTGTCATCAGGGTATGACACTGTACCCAACTTGTAATGTTACTTTTGTGTGCCCACCACCATCTTGCTGGTGTGGCTTTAAAGGCCTCATCCATTGCTAATAATATTTATTGTATTGGTACACTTTCTTCGAAGTCTGACACGAAGGTTTATAAAGGATTCAGACCATCAAAGGTGGGTAAGTTGCTTACTATTGTGCCAATCCAACAAACTTCTCTAGTTAATCTAGCACATCTTCTTGTAGATACTTCATACATCTTATTCTGCCAGTTCTCCAGTGCTTCTTATGAATCTGATGAACATATGTTGTCACTTCACCAGCTTAAGTTTCCATCGGTTGTGGGATTAATGTAATCCTATTGTCTGGTTGTTAATTTGTATATATTTTCTAGTGCATATGTGTGGTCTTATTCTCTGATAGGTTATGTGTATCGCTGACCTTCATCTGGATCTAAGGGTGCAATGACCCTAAGGCCATATCTTTCAAAAGTCATGCATCTTTTCTTTAAATCAACCACAGTGGAATTATTGAAATCCCAATCGATTCCTAACAGTGCGGGGTAAGGATAGCTATCATCAACGATTTCAATTACCTCAAAGTCTACAAATTTTCTTACTCCATCAATGTCCACAGGGACATGTTCTAATCTGCCAAAAGGGCTTACAGCTTGCTAGTTAGCCATTAATCCTGATAGGGGAATAGATCAAATTTGGTTTTCCCATCAGCACCCAGGTTTGCTTCGTCATGACATTGACCTCTGACCCTAAGTCAAGGACTACATAATCTATCTCATACTTTCCTATTTGAGAATTCAAATGTAGTTCCTTATTTGTCCTTCTCTTCTTACCGATTTGGTGTACTACCCTATTCAGTAAGGGGTCTATCTTTCCTAGCTCATATTGTCTGATTAAATTTTATAACTCTTGTACAGTGCTTTCATCCTGAATCAACTTAATACAAGTATATAAAAATTCCATGAGCTTGCTTACTTCTTTTCCTTCTTTTGGTGAAGCAGACTAGTTAAATTCCATAGGCATTCCATATTCTCTCACTTCTAGTCTTGTCTTTGATGAAGAAACTTGGTCTCCTCTGAATTATTTCCTTGCTTCCTCAAACATTTGTCTTTCTTTCTTTGCGTCAAACATTTGTGTCTTCTCTGTAGATTTCCTGATTCCTGAATCTTTTGTAGTCTTCCCTTGGGTCATTCTGTCATCTCTTGTAATAGCACCTCCTCTTGTTATAACATCGACTCTAGGGTCTTCTCCGCGAGGTTCAGCATATATCAATTTCACTTGTTGGTTTGGTTGAGGTCCTCGTCTTTCCTGAAGCTTATCTAGTAGCACAGGACAATCTTCTATAACATGGTCAAACGAGTTGCAGTAGCTACAAGTTGTACAAGGGTTCTAGAAATCCCTTGCGAGGTGTCCTGGTTGTGAGAAGTTATAACAGATTATCTATCCTTGGCCTCGACCCATTCCTCCTCCTCGTCCTCTTCCTCTGAATCCGTCGTGAGGATTGAAGTTTCCTCTCCCAGGAGATTTATACTGTGTAGTGTTTCCTTCTTTTTGTACTTCACCTTGAATCTTATATATGTCTCTCGACCTTTCATGCATGAGATCGTAAGCCATACAATCCCTATCATCATGTCCCACAGACTTACAGAATGTACTGTACAAATTTGTAGGTGTCTGAACATATTTTTGCATGTAGTAGCACTCACCAGGGCGATGTCTATTTCTGCATACCTCACACCAAGGTAAGGTGAGTTGCTTCAAAGGGATGGAAGCTCCAGAAGCCAAGTATTCATTGAATAGGGGACAATGTTCCTTCTCATGGCCTTCTGATCTGCATCTAACACACCAGATGTCTTCTCTTTTATCTTTTCCCTTGTATTTATTCATAACTTCGACCTGCAAAGATAAACTAGTTAGCTGACTCAAGATCTGACTCATACCTGAGTTGGATTCTCCCATAGGCGTTGATTCTTACTTCATGGCGATCTCTAGCACCTCAGACTGTGAAGCAATCTTCTGTTGCATCAAGGGAACTCTGATGTGTGGTAAGAGGGCAACAATGAACCATTCTTTGTTTTGTTCATCTGGGATCTGAAAAGTCAATTGGTCTGTTAAGGTTTTGAATCTCTGATTGAATTCCCAAACAGGTTCGGCCACCTTCTACTTGATCTCTTTCATCTCTATGATACATTGTGACTCCGACTTGGGTTTCTTGAACTTTGCAATCATCGCATTCTTAATCTGATTTAGTGGCTTAGGCTGTGCAAGTCTTTGGACAAGCTTCATGTACTAGCTTAGTGTGTGATCCCTTAGAGTGGAACTAAACTGGGTTCTTTTGACAGCTTCATCAGTGACATTTTCAATATTCCATACGGCTTCACAGAGGAACCAGTGTTGATCAGGATCTTCAGATCCATCTCCCCTAAAGATAGGAAGGCTCATCTCATCTTCCATAGATCTTCCTAGGGTTCCTAACTGAATATGTGGTGGACTACTATTGACAGTACTCTGGACACTCTAGTGGATGGGATTACTCTAATTGCTTAATGCTACTAAATCAACAGGAGGGATAATAGTACTTACTTCGATGGTCTGTGCATTTTCTGAGGTTTCAGGTTCTTCTCGGTAAAGCTCCTCATATTTTCCTCCCTCTTCCCTAGCGGGTTCTGAATGTTCTTCATCTGTCAGTTCTGCCTCTTCTCCACTATAGAAACCTTCATCCCCGTAGTTCTACTTGAACAGGTTCTCAATGTGAACTTCTCTGAACACTCTCCCACTGCATGTATGTTCGTCTTTTGTGTCGTTGTCATTGTCTGAATTCTTGAACCTTAGCCTTCTGAGATCCGACCAATCTACTATATCTTCAAGACGTTCTTCTCATGCAATAGCATCTTGATTCTCAACTTCAATAATTGTAAAAATTTTCCTCTACGTCCCTTAAAGAAGTATCTCTCAGCTTGGTTGTATGATTCTATTATGTCAACAACAAACTCTGTGATGTACCCTCCAATGGTTCTATCAAACCAGTGATCTATTGCTCGTGATACGGCATTATCAACTCTTTTGAGCTTCTTGATCAGCTCCGGCGTTCAAACCACATGAGGTCTAGATCAGATCTTGAACTGGACATCTGCTAATCTAGCTAGCCACTCATACATCTCCTGATGGATTCCCCCAAAGAAAATTTCATGTATATCAGTAAAGATATATTTCTCCAACCAATCCTCTGAACTAAGATTAGGGTTCTTGTTCTAGGCGTCAATGAAGTCCTTTTCTTGATCCTCTATCCACTTTTGAACCTGTCTTTGATGGAAACCACCTTGACATTTCCTCAAGAAGATTCTTGTCCCAACAACGGAACCATTTGTTGGCACAGGGGCAGATCCAGGGTTCAGCTCCAAGAGCGCACCAACAAGCCCTAACTATTGGCCCTTTTGGCAACACCTGCGAAGCAGATGCAGTCTCACCCGAAGAAGTTATGAGGGGGTTGCAGGACAGAGATGTATACAACCAAAGGGAAGATCAAGTGGATTTAACACAAGAACACCACAGCATTCATATATCACCTATCAGCTTAGATCTATTATGCACATCTACTTATCAGATCTAAAATAGTAATGCAATCACAGTATATCAATGACAAAAATAAAATTCCAATCACACACAACACAAGATGTACGTGGTTCACCCTCTCTCTATGGCTACATCCACAAAACTGTGCTATAATATATTAGGGTAAAGCATACAGTTCTTCTCTGTGCTCTTAGCTAGAATATCTTCTTTCTTCTCCTCTCTTTCTCTCCCCTCCCTGCGCACCTAGCTGCAGGGTTAAACTTTGCACCCAGCTGAAGATATTACAATACCAGAAGGCTCTCACTCTTAGCACTTCTCTCTAACACAACAACAATCTCTCTTGACAACAATACCACTAGATTGACAATAATATTGTACCAACCTAAAATAGGCCCTTATGACCTTTATTTATACATTACAATAGCTCACTGAAATCCTTAGGCCGAAACCTAGGTGTCCAAAACCCTAGATACCAAAATCCTAGGTGTCTAAAACCCTATGTCAACTTGACTCGCATTTTAAAGGATTCGCCAGCCTGTCTTTCCTTCCTTCTAACGTGGTGCTCCAAAGCATCCAACGATGGATTTTCTCGCTTGTTGAGTTGTCTACGATCCCTCTTTCTTGCTTATCTGTCATCCCCAATATCCTCATCCAATGGCTTACTTCACTCTGTTTTTTATTCTCTTTTGCTCACTTTGACCCAGTAAAAGTCATTGTTTCTTCCGCGAAGTTCACAATCTCCCTTTTCTTCCTTGATCTTCTCATACTTCCATAACCAAGGGCCAACAATGAGCTTTTTCATCAGAGGAAGTCATGGATGAAATAATAGGGGCAGAGGAAACTGGAACAGAGGGCCTAGAAGGCCCAGATTCTCAATACATTTCGATGTTGATCCTCAAGAGTTAAACCATCTCTTTCAAGATGGATTTATCAATTGGATTGGACAAGGGATAATCTAGCCTAGGTCGGAGAGGCCTCCCTTACAGCCCCAACATGTCTCTGGTATCCTTATGCCCCATAATGTTTCTTTGCATCCTGAAGTTCCGGAGAATGACGGATGGTAGGAGATTGTTCACCCAGAAGTCTCCCACCATCGTGGGTGGCCAAATTTGTCTTTACTCCTCCTCCTCCACCTGTTAACCCAAATGTTCATATTTCCTCTGCACACTCATGTGTACAGTGCTCCCACACAAGAAAAAGACTCAAAACCGAAGCCCACCATATGCATGATAAAGGAAAATTTGTTGCTACCCTCTTCTCTCCTTCAAGTGACTCAGCCAAGTCCGTATCATCCCGTATGCACTTGAGAGATAATTGTTCCCATGTCATCAGTGAGATCAAGCCTCAAGGATCTACACAGCCTAAGGATAATTTAGGGAATTCAAAAGGGGATAGCAGCAACAAAGGAAAAATTGCCTCTCAAAGTGGCAAATACGGTTTTTTTATATGTTTTATTATTGATTTATTGAGGACAGTGGACTGCTGAAAGTTTTGGACAGCAAACTATTTTTGGATATTGTGGATATTTACATGTTTTGGTATAATTTAAAATATCACTGATATTTAAATTTCAAATTGTGGAAATGATTATGGGAGCCACAAGGAGGGATGTTTTGATTGATTGTCTATTATGTTTATTTTGTTAAGAAATTAAAGGGAGTCGCAAGGTGTCCCACCTACTAGTTATTATTTAATAAAAGACCCTTTATTATTATTATTATTATTAATTCTTCCCCTAAACTAAAAGTTAGTTGAGTTTTAGTTAACTTGACTAAATGAGGTAGTTGAACTACTTCAACTAATTTGGAATATATAAAATCCAAATGAGAAGGAAGAACAAGGGGAGAATAGAAGGAGAAAGCATACTAAGGTTTGCTCTTAAGTTTTATTGAGATAGTTCAGTTTTCATTCGTTCTTCAATTCATTAAAATCCTAATTCTCTTTTATGACAGCATGGTCCTATTGTAGATAGCAAGGCTCAAAGTTGAATCATATCTTTTAGACGCTTTTTTTCAGAGGTGTTGATCTATCTTTGATAATCTGTGTAGACTTGTCTATTTATGAATCAAATTTCATGATTGATAAAGGATATTGTGCAGATTCAAGTGGGCAGCAGGCTGTGATAAGTTGATCCAGATTTTAAAGTTCAGTTTTTACTTCTTGTTAGAGTCCTTTTGTATGGTTTTCATCGAGGATATCTAAGTTTGACCTTGGTCCATACCCCCACAGGGATTCTGTAAAGAGAACGATTCTTTTGATTTCTTGGAATGAAATAAAGAGATTGCTATTAAGTCTTATATGTGTTAATATGTGACTTGGTATTTTTTCTTTTGATCTACACATTTACTTTTGCAATATGATATATTCAGAATGTATAAAAATGTTATATATTTCAACAATCTTTTATGTTAAAAAATAATCCTAAGACCTTGTAATTAATACTTATGGATTAGGAAACACTTTTTGAGGCTATAAACATAGGGTAACATTTCTGGCTATCTTGCCTTAGCTAAGCAAGATTCAAAAATGATTGAGTAAGATAAATTCATATATTTTCCTCAACACAACTCTAGATGAAGTGTTTTCTAGAATGATATATGCCCACGATCCCCAGTGTAACCTGAAATTTGAATTTCCTCTCAACAACCAATATTTCTCTATCATCAGATATAGTTACACCAGACATTTATTTTGGTGGAAATACTTTCAGCAATTGTTATTGTAGCAGTGTGTTCATTTTAGGCAAGGGTAGCTCTTGTTCTTCTTTAGCAGGCACTGTTTGCTTACCAATATCTTCAATGCAATTTATAATTTTCTAGGATATATACCAACACCACCATTAAATACTTACATCAATATATGACATCAAAACAAATGAGAGTATGGAGTAATAGGACAACAGATATATAACTCAGAAATTTGACTTGGCCACGGGTCTCCTTAACTGTGTCATCACGGGTCTGTAGAATTATAATTTCCTTAACTATATTGTCATGGGTTGTTGAGCTCTCAGCACACCATAAAAAAGTCTCTGCCAAACTCTACTTTTTGCGTACCACTTATTGTTTAATTCAGAACAATGTTGTTTTCGCTTATCTTTGTTTTCTACACTTTCTCCTTGATTCTTTAAAAGTTTCCTTGAACGTGTCGAAACCATCACAACTTAAAGGGAGTAAAATTTGACTAAAAAATCAACCACTAAGTCATTTCACCTGACGCGTCAAAATTTCGGCACCTAGAAGAATCAGAGGTGAAAGAATATCGTCCTAGAAAAATAAGGACGTCGATCGTCGGTTTTCGTCGACATCAGTAAACAGGGAGTTGTTCTTTCATGATAAGCATTGCATAAGAAAGTTGTCGATGACTGACTTCATTCAGCATCGGCGAAACGCGAAAGGAAGTAGTCGTTTGCGGGGAAAGGGAGGAATCATCGATGGTCGATCTCGTAAAAACATTTCAGCATCGGCGAATTTCCAAGAAGATAGCCTAAGGGAAAGGATGCGATAAGTTCATCCCCAGTTACTAACCCCTGATATCTAATTAGCATCGATGATTCCTAGGCTAGGATAGGAAGCGCACAACTGAAAGAAGGTTACCACCTCTGTTGGCACTCGTGAGTCCAGTCACCTGTCTTTATCCGCCACGTGTCACGTCAGAACCATCCAATGAAAGAAATCGACGTCGGCGGTTTTTCTTTTGTAAGGAGTATCAATGAAGAATCCCGTAGCTCTGAGCCGATCCCCGACCTCCCCTTTCAGAAAATGACACGATGGGACGTTATAGCTCAAAGATACGCTAAATACGATGCATTTAATTGATTTATTAATTCCAAGATCGTGTATTAGTCTCTAATTCGTGCGTAAATCCCAATGATCGTTTTAACCTATAGATACAATGCATCTCCCTCTGCGCCTCCGTCGTCAACCTACGAAAAATTGATTACAAAGAATTGGCGGTAAGTAGTTTAAATTCCGTCCCATTACTTGTATTTACAGCTTGATGTGACCGGTAAGTTCTCTCTCGTTATATTACCCTGACTTGTTATGAGCCAAAGCATTCTGCGTGTAAAGAGGTCCGGAACATCCAGAGGAGCAAGATGAATGACCTGGAGAAGGCTTCCAAGGTATAGTGAGTATTAAGCAACAGAGTTTAACAAGCATACAGGTATGTACCAGTCTGGTTGATTTTAATTCACATATAAATTAAGATCTAATATTATTCTATGTGCCAGCCCTAATTGAGCGTCTTCGGTTGCAGGAACGATGCCTCCAAAAAAACATACCACCAGGAAATCTCCTAGAGTCCCAAAGCTACAAGAATCAGAAGCCGGAGAAGGCTCCTCCCCAATCATTGCAAGAAAATTGAAATTCAGTTCCAAGCCAACGCCGATCATCAAGACGATCACCAAAGAAGCCTTCACTCAGCCCCCAGCCTTTGGGGACACAGAGGCAAACATTGGGACCAAGAAAACATTCCTGCGATGGGAAGACCTGTTCAAGGAAATAAAGCATGAAGAATACCCCGAGTATGCCCCACATAGCGATCCTGACACGAGGAAGCTAGATGATGAGGTCTTCGTCAACATCCACAAGGCTTACCTATACATGGTGGCGAGTAGGACTCTGGTATTCCCTTGCATTGAAATTTTCAAATGGCCCATTGATCACAACAATGCACAGAAGTGTGTAATTAATGATGATAATTGTCAAATGGTTGGGGTTTTCCTCCCAGTAGAAGTGCAAAAGTGTTACAAGCTCAGGGAGCCAGATGAACGTTTGAACAAGGATTTTGTTGTGAAGTTTTATCAGAAGCACGACACCACTAAAATCATGGTGTCCTGATGGAGATAAGACAAAAAATTCACCAACCGAAACTCCAGCTGGTACCCGACAGCCAACCTCAAACAACCTTATATATATCTTATGGCTCTCCTTTGTCGGTTACATGGAGAAAAATATTGCTCCAGGTTTTTGGAGGCATGGATGCCTTTGTCTTATACTGTCGCCATCTTTGGAACAAGCTTCAACTAGGGCGCGATCATCTCCAAACAGCTTAGCACCTGCATTCTACAGTCTCAACAGCCGAAGGAAGGAGAAAATCATGCCTTCTACATGGCGTCTTATCTATTGGACGTCATCTATGCCAGAAATGTCTTCACAGGAATGAACCTGAGCTAGCACACTTACGAGCTCTCGGTCCATGTCTATTTTAGCATCTTGTGGGAGAACAGGTATAAAAGATCCTACTCTCTCATTTGCGACCAATTTATCACACCTATTCATTTCTTACTATTCAAGAAGGAGTGCCCAAGGCTGTCTGATGCGGCCAAAAAAGTTATATCGAAAGTTGGTCACTGTTACCTGGACGAGCGTGAAACCTACATTAGGGTTTTCGGTGCCACAGGAGCACCACATTTCCTACCTATATATGTCCTCGACCGAATGGTACTAGGGGAAATATGTTACCAAACTATCTTGCAGGGGTACAATGCCACTTTGGTGAAGGATAATAAGTGGGCATTCATACCCTATGGGTTTCATATCGGCTTCTACCAGGTTAAAGACACTGTGCAGGCCAAGCAAGAGGGATTAAGTCAATTGGAATTTTGGTTCTAGACATGACGTTTTCGCAAGCACGATCCCAAGGGTCTGTTCTTGACACATGCATCACAAGTATCGTCTTGTTCGCCTTATGCCTATGACCAGTTTGAGGATGAAATCTTCACTTAAAACGCTCAATATTGGGATGAGGTAGTGGCAAGAATGGTCGACCCCAAAATAACCAAGTTCAAGGCCATGAGTTGGGAAGATCAAGCGGCGTCCTTGGATGAAAGAGCACAAAGAGTGGAAGAAATTCTCAAGACTAGGGAAGAAAGGGTAACATTTGAATCGGCCGAAATGATGGAAGTTCCCTAGGAAGCCCCTATACAAAACTGGAGTTTTATCGAAACTCCAGGTGCGAGGGAAAGAGGGACACTATTGCTCCAACATGCTCAGCAAATAAGGGATCTAGAGTCAAATGATCCGACCCTCTTATCAAGCATTTCGACCAGTAACCCAGAAGAGAGCTCGGCAGGGGTAAGCGGCCCCGAGCTCATAGACCTCGGTAACATCAACGGGTCAGATGACCCTGAATCCACACTGTCGCCAGCCAATTCATCGGCAGGCACGATGAATCAATCAAAATCAGGCCAGGTGTTGGTCGAAACCAGTGCGCCTAACCCTCTATCCAAGTTCATAGATATATACAGTGATGATGAGAGTCTGGAGGCATCTCAGAAAACCTCTATGCATGTAGAAGAAAAGAAGGGAGACGAGGAAAAAACACCACTTTTTCCCGATGTTCAGAGTCAAGAGGACACACGAGAAGAAAAAGGAGCCAAAAGTGGCTTAGACACATAAATGAATGATGCACCAGAGACCCGAGCAGGTAGTCCCAAGGACAAGTCAAAATTGGACGTGTCGAAAGAAATATCCCCGCAGAAGGACGTCGGCGATGCCACGGCTAAAATACAGGCAAGTATTGAGCTCACTCCCGACACATTCATTCCACTTGATACTTAGGTCCCCGATAAACATCAGGAAGAGGCCGGGCCTTCAGAGCAAAACAAGGAGGTTCAAGAGTCTGATCTTGACCAAATATATACCATCGGCAGCTTGGGAAACACGCTCACATGGGGCGACCAACAGATACCAAAGTCGGTAGACAAAGTAGCAGACATCTATGTGATCTCCTATGATCAAAAGAGGAAGGCCATCGTACAAAGGACTGCTAAGAAGAGGAATATTATTGTGGACCGTTCTATTTTGGTTACCACATAGTAAATCTTGATCAACACAGCAGATGCTCGCACGTCTGAACTAATAGGCATGGGAAGAGCCCTCTCTGATGTTGCCCAGGATAGGGCCAGGAGGGATGAAAGAGAACTAGTTGATCCTCTAAAGGAACTGGAACACTTGTGCCATATTGTTGAGTATCATAAAGGCACCACACAGACTATGGCATATTTGAAGAGTGAGTTTTTAGGAGTTTACAATGAGTATAAGAAATAAAGAACCCTATTAACTGAAAATATAATTGAATTCCAGGAGGACACTCTCATGGCTCTTGTAGCATGCAAGGAGATGGAATGATGGCATGAAAGAGTGCAGCAAGCGGTGGAAAGGCTCGAATACATTGAGGCTGTCCAACAGGTTCGAGAAAAGGAAGAACATGGCATTCATCTATTAAGCAAAAATAGCCTCGACTGCATAAAGAGATCCGCAGAATACTGGACTAAGATGTCCCAAGACCCACATCGAGAGATCCAAGAACAATATGCCAAGTGCCAGAAGCACTGGGATAAAATTAATAAAGTAATGAAAGATATCAAGCTCCCCAAGTTCAGCAACCCCAGTGAGTTTATCGACATAATAAACGTGCTCAAGATGTATGCTGAACAAGAATCCATATGGGTCGAAGAGTGCGTGAAGGTAACCGATGCGAGGTCGGGACAGGTGCGAAAATTCACAGAACACCCGATCAGAGATAAAACCATGTGGCAACAGCTGAATTACACCTTGATAAAATATTGAGCACATGCAGCGGACATCAGAGGGATATATATATCCCCAATGGAACAGCACAGATTCTCGTGGGCCCATACTTGTGAAGAACTCTTTATCAGATGGTCTGATTATGAAAGAATCCACCCTTTTCAAGAAACAACTCGGGTGGACTGTTGAAAGACTGTCAAATGATGACGCCACGTGGCGATTTTTTATTAGCTCAAATTGTATTTTACCATTAATTACTATTAAGACTTTATATTATAAATAGGAACATCAACCAATGGTCTAGGGGTTGATGGTTTGTTGCAAGAACTCTTTTCTTACTAGTTGTTAAGAATTATTTTGGAGATGCTATGAATGAAGAAGTCCTTCTGGACCAGAGACGAAGTTGTTTTCATCATATGCATGTGTAATTGAGCCTGGAGAAGAACTATTTCCTATTCAGTTCATGAGCAGATGTAACAAGTAAGAGCTATCGAATATATTGTCAAGTTATCTGGTGCAATTGTTTAGTTGTTCTTTTCTCTAATGATGGAAATGATGAATCGTTGTGTGGATATACGATGAAGGATTATGGTAGATGAATTATTTTGCTTGCTATTGATCTTATCATATAAATGTTTTCTTCTAATAATTAGTATTCTCAAACAGTAATTGGATGATCACATGGTTAACGTATTATTACTAGGCCTGTGGTATAGGATTATCGTTTGCATGTTTGAGTAGCGGGTTATCCCAAGCTCAACCTCTTCTGCAGTAGTTAAATTTTCTCTCATCTTGTTTCTTGGGTAGTTTAGGTTAAAATCTCAGCTAGTGATCGAGTGCTCACACGGTTAAAGTATTATTACTAGGCATGTGGTAAGAGATCGTTGTATGCATCCTGGAGTGAGGGTTATCCCGAGCCTGGCCTTTCCCAGTCTTTAGACTTCCTTATCGTTGTGTGGTCAAGTTGGTTTATATCGGCTTTTTCTCACATTTATCCTAACTAAAGAGAAAATACCAAAAGAGAAAATCTCGACTGAAGGATATGCCTCCACAAGAAAACAAAAAGCCCATCGATTAAATTGGTCAGATCGCGAGATCTGGAGAACCATTCCAATCACAAACGCTGCAGAGTCTAATTGGGCCTCGGTGGCAGGTTTGGTTCCTACTATTGAGTTAAAGGATTTAATACCCATCAAAAAAATTGGCGCTAGAAGGAGGGCCTGAGAATGAATGGTTGAATATGTAAGTTATATGATATTCCGAACAGCCTATAGATTCGTAACAACCCATATGCATGGCTAGTTATCCAACAGACATCCCACCTTTACCGAGTACTCCCGAAGCAGATAACTCACCCCACTCTGAGGAAGGATATCTTCACCCTAAAATACCTTACGCCCTCCTTCACGAGGAAGTGAATCAGTTTAGAAGGATTACCAGAGATTACACCCGGCAAATTAGTGTGTTGCCATTCACCCCCATCCTCCCTCGAAGAAAACAACAAGGCAGACTAGTGGTCAGCACTCTCGATGAAGTCTTCTTACACTCCGTCAAAGACTTACTAGACTTCGCAATCACCGAAATCCAAGAACCTCTTGACCTCATACCCGAGACGCCATCTGGCGACATCTTCGAACTCAACGATCTTTCAAAAGAGGAAGAGCCTAACTCCGACTCAGAATATATGGAAGAGAACAATGGTCATGAGGAGGAGAGAGAAGTTCCACTTCAAGACAAACAACCTTGGTTGTCCGGGGACGCCATGGCCATCCTTGTACGAATACACAATCTCCCTAGGCACCCGGAAAAGTTGCTCCCCAAGTATGATCTTGAGACCTCAGGATTGCCTAAAGATCATATCAAGAAGTTCATGCTCGCGATCAGGCTTATAAACATTCAACATGAAGATGTGGTATGCAGACTTTTCCCCTACACGTTTGAGAACTCAACTTCCACTTGGTATTTTAACTTGCTAGTAGGATCCATAACTAGCTGGACTAAGTTCCAAAAGGACTTCCTAGACAATTTTGCCGAAGAAACTACCACGGGAGCCCTTATGGTCGAATTTTTCATAGCCACCATGACCCCAAAGGAAAGGGTCAAATATTTCAATCAAAGATTCACGACTATCCTAAACAAGTTTCAGCCCATGGAAAAACCGGCTCAAGAGTTGCAAATCGAGGTCTATGCTAACGCTCTTCCGGCCTCTATTTCCATGTTCGTTAAAAGAGCCACTAAGAAAACCCTCATATAGAATTTCGAAGAGGCCAAGATGATAGAGTTCCACATGAAAGGGTGTAAATAATGCCAGGCATCTCTAGCGAGAAAAGAAAGCCAGCCCCCTCCCAGGAGAGGACTCCTCTTGACTAGACCATCGGGGAAGCCGGTTGAACCAACTCCCGATAAGGGTAATTGGGATATAGAATACCTGCAATGCATGGTCAAGAAACTATCAAATGAGATTATAGATATGAAAAGAAATGCAGGTGAGGGAAACCAAGGACAAATACCCTATAAGTATTTCTTTAAAAGAAACCAGCCTTTCAAAGCAATTGAACCTCCCCCAGCCAACCTAAACATTGACATAGGGAATGTCGCATCTGATTCTTTATGTACTTACCACCAAGAGAACCACTCAGAAAGGGAATGTCCTCAGTGGGTCAACGCCATGAATTTAATGGCTAATCATTTTCTGGGTGAAATCTCTCTGACCGAACCACCCAACAGTTCGGCCTTTAACATTGTCGATCAGGCAGAGGTTGACCCCCCACAAGACATGGCCATGCTGATATGGGATCCCGACGTGATTGCGTCTTTGGACGATCTGTTTAAACCTCGGGCACCACCCACAGAGATATCGGTGGTACAAACACGTAGTAAGGGTCAACCCAGCCCAAAATATACCGATGCCACCTGTGTCTCACAAAGTAAATTAACTCTCGATAACCCGAGAATGCCTGTCGCTCCCAGTGAAAAGCCTCTAAGCATGCATACGCGGGAATATCCTAAGCTAGATTATAATGTAGTCGAAGATTTGAAGAAGCTGAAAGCTAATATATCAGTTATGGACGTATGTAGAATCCCTCAGCAGAAAGGCCTTCTGTTGCAGGCTCTAAGTTCGGTAGAAAACCCGTCCACCGACGATGGTCAAAAGAAGAATCTACCCCCTCCAAATTTGGCAATCAAACCAACGATAAACACCTGCTCAGAAGGCAGGAAGGAGAGACCTTTCGTGCCTCCTTTCCTTTTAACGTTCGAAGTCTTCAATAGAAATCTTCACAATTGTCTGGTAGATTCTAGAGCGTCTTCTAATGTCATGCCCTTGGTCATTTGTAATAAACTAGGTGTTGTCCCTCTCAAAATCAATAAGAATGTTATACAACTAGAGAGAACCCAAGTCAAGGTTATCAGGGAACTCAAAGATGTGATGATCAGGATAGCAACACACCCTAGTTTCGTGCAGGTGATTGATATCATTGTAGTAGATATCCCTGAGGCATATGGGCTATTATTGAGTCGACATTGGTTCGAAAAGCTGAATGGATACTTTAGTACCGACTGGGCACACCTTTGGCTACTATTGAAAGGATACAAGAACATGATCTGAATTGATAGGGAGAGATATCTTAAGCATACGATCACCAATCTGGAAGCCCCTAATGAACCAGCCTCCACGGATTTTCCCATATTGGGTAATTATTCTTGTGACTCCTACTTTGGGAACTTCCCTCCCCTCATATCCAATGTTTCGCTTACCCAAAACTCTGAGTTTCCTTTCCAGGAGAGACCATCGATGCCGACAGAAGATTCTCTCTTTTGTCAAAATCCCGTGCCAGGTCGGGTGGAAGGAAAGGGTGGACAGCATAACATCAACAATGGTGAAGGAAGGAATGATTGTCATTCATGTATTTGTACCCTCTATTTTGATGATTTTGATGGATCCAAGTCACAAGAAGGATCAGGAGCAGAGTGCATTCTAATCGACCCATGGGGTAGACGTCATTTCTTGTCTTGTAGGCTAGAATTCGAGTGCACCAACAACATTGTTGAGTATGAAGCCTTGGTGTAAGGGTTAAAGAAATCCATTGATCTTAGTGTCAAATAATTAAAGGTTTTCGGAGACTCATAAATCATAATTAGACAAGTAAGAAACACGATACATTGAAATTCGCCCCACCTTAAGAATTACCAGCAGCAGGTGCATAGGTTAATAGAACGCTTTGGAGTTTTCAACATTACCGCAATCCCCAGGGCAAAGAATACCCTTGTCGATTCCCTATCCACAACCGCTTCTAGGCTATCGCCTTTAGAAGATTATGAAGCCTCCTGATTCACTGTAGAACTACTCTACAAGCCATCGGTACCTAATAACATTTCTAATTGGAAAGTCTTCAAAGGAGATGAACAGATCATAAGTTTTTTGACCAATCAGGACAATTTCAAAGATCTCGCTATTGATGATGAAGAGTTCCAAGAGCACTCAATGAAAATGGGTCCTATCGAAGACCGACATATGGATAGATCAAAGGCCCATATGATTCCGAAAGGGGTAGCTAATCTAGAAGATATGTTTGATCTAAAAGAACGATTCAAAGGTCCTAAAAGCACAAAGACTGGCAGCTCTTGTCCCCTCCATGAAACTGTGAATCTTGGGACCCCAGAAAACCCAAGGAATGTAAACCTCAGCAAAACTATATCTAAGGAAGAAAGAAAGGCCTACCTCAAGATGTTTAGACAATACCAAGATGTTTTCACATGGTCCTATAAGGAGTTGAAAACATATGATACTCATATTATTGAGCGCACCATCCCGTTGAAACCTGAAGTCAATCCTTTCCAACAGAAGCTCGGGAAATATCACCCTTCATTAGAACCTCTCATGTACAAAGAATTAATGAAACTCTTGGATGCGAAGATAATTTTCCAGGTTAGGCACTTTCCTGGGTAGAAAATCTCGATCCGGTGAGGAAAAAATCAGGAGAAATCCGATTGTGCGTAGACTTTTGGAAGTTCAATAAAGCTTCGAAGAAGGACAATTATCTCGTCCCGTCGATGGAACAACTCCTGCAGACCGTGTCGGGCTCGAAGATTTTTTCTTTGCTCGACGGTTTCTCAGGATACAATCAAGTGTTGGTTTCGGAGGAAGACCGATTGAAAACCAAATGGGGGACCTTCGCTTATAAACGCATGCCTTTCGGATTAATTAACGCAAGAGAAACCTTCTAAAGGGCCATGGATGTGGCATTCTGAGGGCTTATAAACAAGTGTGTAGTAGTATATTTAGATGACGTGACAATGTATTCGAAGGATGGGAGGGAGCACATCCAACACTTAACTCAGATTTTTGAAAGATGCGGGAAATACGGTATATCGTTAAATCCTAAGAAAACTATCTTCAGGGATGAAGAAGGGAAGATTTTGGGTCATATTATATCTCAAGCAGGGATTCGCATAGACCACGAAAGGATTAAGGCCATAGCACAGCTTCCATTACCTCATAACAAGAAAGCCATGCAGTGTTTCTTCGGGAAAATCAATTTCGTGAGGAAGTTCACTCCCAACTTCGCTGAAATTATCAAACCCTTACAAAATATGATTCGCAAAGATGTCGAATTTAAGTGGGATGATGAACAAAAAAACACTTTCAACAAAATCAAAGCTGCCATATCCTGGGCTCCGGTGTTGCAAAGTCCCGATTTCAATAGAGGCTTTAATTTATACACCTTCACTTCTGACCAGTCGTTGGCTGCAGTTTTAACTCAGAAGGATGATGACAATAACGAAGCCCCGGTATCATTTATGAGCACTAACCTTCAAGGAGTTGAGCTCAACTATCCTGCCATAGACAAGAAGGCCTACGCAATCTATAAGGCAGTAAAGCATTTCAAGTCCTACATCCTCAAGAATCACACTAAGGTGATTGTACCACACCCTGCAGTCCAATATTTGTTCACCCAACAAGAAATGGGAGAAATAAGAGGGAATTGGATGGTAGTACGCCACGAATTTGATCTAGACATAAAACCTGCCAAGCTGGTAAAAGAACAAGGTCTGTGCAAGCTCGCAGTCGAAGCCAGGGATCAAGTAAATGAAGACTCTGGATGGGAGAATGAAATAGCTCTATGGTGTGGAGAAGTAGAATACATCCCCCCAGGATGATATTCCTGGTACAAGGACTTGGCTTACCTACTACATCATGGAACTTGTCCCAAAATACTCAACACAAGAGAGAGAAGAGCCCTCAGGTTAAAGTCTGCACAATATCGTCTTATAAATTCAGTGCTTTTCCGGATCAACTATGACGGGGTATTGTTGAGGTGCCTCGAACATGAAGACTCTGATAAGGTGCTAAAGGAACTTCATGATGGCCCCGTTGGAGGACATTTTGCTGGAAATACCACCGCTCATAAGATTCTGAGGGTCGGCTACTACTGGCCCACCTTGTTCAAAGACGCGCATACTTACGCTAGAAACTGTAAGACTTGTCAAATAAGCACTGGAAAGGAGAAAAGCGCAACAGTCCCACTTCAGCCTGTGATTGTTTCGAGGCCCTTTGAGCAGTGGGGGTTAGATATCATAGGAGAAATTATGCCCAGCTCTTCTAAGTTGCACAAGTACATTCTTACTGGCACCGACTATTTCACAAAATGGGCTAAGGCCATCCCTCTGACTCATGTAAATGAGAAGGTAGTGATCCAATTCATAGAAAAATAGCTAATCACAAGGTTTTGTCTCCCTTCTGTTCTGGTATTTGATAATACAGCTTACTTCTCCTCTACACTATTGACAGAATTTGCTCTAGACAAAGGAATCATAATCAAGTACACTGCAAATTATTACCCTCAGGGAAACGGCGTGGCAGAGTCGACAACAAAAATCTGGTAAGGATATTAAATAAGACAGTTACAGATAACCAAAGAAAATGGCATAATCAACTTCATAATTCCTTATGGGACGATAGGGTCACACCCAAAGAAGCCATAGGAAACTCCCCGTACTTTCTGGTCTACGGGCAAGAAGCCATCCTCCCAAACGGGCTTTATCTGCCATCTCTTCAATTGGCCCAATATTCCAACGAGGAACCCTCATCGGCCATGCAACAAAGAATCAATACTTTATTCATGTTGGAAGAAGAGAGAGAGAAGGCTAAGTCAAAATTCCTATCTCACCAACAGATAGTGAAACGATGGTTCGATAAGCATAAGGCCAAAGAAAAGAATTTTGAGGTAGGAAACTTGGTACTTAAATGGGACAGAGCGAATGAACCAGGAGGGAAGCATTCTAAGTTTCAGAACCTGTGGCTTGGACCTTTCCAGGTCGCTAAAAATATAGGGGTATGTACTTATCGATTGCAGAACTTGGGGGGAGAACCTAACGCCCTCCCAGTAAATGGTCAGGCCCTAAAACAATATTTACAATAATAAATAAAATAATAATAATAAATAAATATAAACAAAAAAGGAGAACATGAGTTAAGGTTATTGAAGGAAGAACGGAGATTCTGCATTCGCCCAGTGAATCGCCATTTGTTGAGCTCTCAACACACCCTAAAAAAGTCTCTGCCAAACTCTACTTTTTGGGTACCACTTATTGTTTAATTCGAAACAATGTTGTTTTCACTTATCTTTGTTTTCTACACTTTCTCCTTGATTCTTTAAAATTTTCCCTGAACGTGTCGAAACCATCACAACTTAAAGGGAGTAACATTTGACTAAAGAATCAACCACTAAGTCGTTTCACCTAACGCGTCCAAATTTCAGCACGCGGAAGAATCAGAGGTGAAAGAAAATCGTCCTAGAAAACTAAGGACGTCGATCACCAGTTTTCGTCGGCATCGGTAAACGGGGAGTTGTTCTTTTGTGACAAGCATTGCACAAGAAATTTGCCGATGACCAACTTCATTCAGCATCGGCGAAACGCGAAAGGAAGTAGTCGTTTGCGGGGAAAGGGAGGAATCACCGATGGTCGATCCCGTAAAAGCATTTTGGCATCAGCGAATTTCCCAGAAGCTAGCCCAAGGGAAAGGATGTGATAAGTTCATCCCCGGTTACTAACCCCTGATATCTAATCGGCATCGGTGATTCCTAGGCTAGGATAGGAAGCACGCAACTGAAAGAAGGTTACCACCTCTGTTGGCACTCGTGATTCCAGTCACATGTCTTTATCCGCCATGTGTCACGTCAGAACCATCCGATGAAAGCAATCGGCTTCGGTGGTTTTTCTTTTGTAAGGAGTATCAACGAAGAATTGTGTAGCTCTCCGCCGATCCCCAACTTCCCTTTTCAGAAAATGACACGATGGGACGTTTTATCTCTAATATATGCTAGATACGATGCATTTAATTGATTGATTAATTCCAAGATCACGCATTAGTCTCTAATTCGTGTGCAAAGCCCAATGACTGTTTTAACCTGTAGATACAATGTGTCTCCCTCCGTGCCTCTGCCGTCAACCTACATAAAATTGATTACGGAGAATTGGCAATAAGTAGTTTAAATTTCGTCCCATTACTTGTATTAACAGCTTGATGCAACTGGTAAGTTCTCTCTCGTTATATTACCCTGAATTATTATGAGCCAGAGCATTCTACGTGCAAAGAGGTCCGGAACATCCAGAGGAGAGAGACGAACGACCCGGAGAAGGCTTCCAAGGTATAGTGAGTATTAAGCAACAGAGTTTATAAAGCATACAGGTGTGTACCAGTCTGGTTGATTTCATTTCACATATAAATTAAGATCTAATATTATTCTATGTGCTAGCCCTAATTGAGCATCTTCGGTTGCAGGAACGATGCCTCCGAAGAAACCTACCACCAAGAAATCTCCTAGAGTCCCAAAGCTGCAAGAATCAAAAGCCGAAGAAGGCTACTCCCCAGCCATTGCAAGAAAATTGGAATTCACTTCCAAGACAACGCTGATCATCATTACGATCACCAAAGAAGCCTTCGCTCAACCCCTGGCCTTTAAGGACATAGAGGTGAACATTGGTACCAAGACAAAATTCCCGCGATGGGAAGACCTATTCAAGGAAATAAAGCATGAAGAATTCCCTGAGTATGCCCCGGATAGCGATCCTGACACGAGGAAGCTGGATGATGAGGTCTTCATCAACATCCACAAGGCTTACCTACACATGGTGGTGAGAAGGACTCCAGTATTCCCTTGCATTGAACTTTTCAAATGGCTCATTGATCACAGCGATGCACAAAAGTGTGTAATTAATGATGATAATGGTCAAATCGTCAGGGTTTTCCTCCCAATAGAAGTCCAAAAGTATTACAAGCTCAGGGAGCCAGATGAAGATTTGAACAAGGATTTTGTTGTGAAATTTTATCAAAAGCACGACACCAGCAAAATCATGGCGTCCTAGTGGAGAGAAGACAAAAAATTCACCAACCGAAACTCTGACTGGTACCCGAAGGCCAACCTCAGACAACCTTATCTCTATCTAATGGCTCTCCTTTGCCGGTTGCATGGAGAAAAAGATTGCTCCAGGTTTTTGGAGGCATGGATGCCTTTGGCTTATACTGTCGCCATCTCCAAAACAAGCTTCAACTGGGGCGGGATCATCTCCAAACATCTTAGCACCTACAATTTACAGGCTCAGCAGCCAAAGGAAGGAGAAACTCATGCCTTCTACATGGCGTCTTATCTATTGGACGTCATCTATGCAAGAAATGTCTTCACGGGAATGAACCTGAGCTGGCACACTTTCGAGCTCCCGGTCCATGTCTATTTGAGCATCTTGTGGGAGAACGGGTATAAAAGATCCTACTCTCTCATTTGCGACCAATTTATCGCACCTATTCATTTCTTACTATTCAAGAAGGAGTGCCCAAGGTAGTCTGATGCGGCCAAAAAAATTATATCGAAAGTCGGTCACTGGTACCTGGACGAGCGTGAAACCTACATTAGGGTTTTCGATGCCACAGGAGCACCACATTTTCTACCTATATATGTCCCTGACCGACTGGTACTAGGGGAAATATGTTACCAAACTATCTTGCAGGGGTACAATGCCACTTTGGTGAAGGATAAGAAGTGGGCATTTATACCCTATGGGTTTCATATCGGCTTCTACCAGGTTAAATACACTACGCAGGACAAGAAAGAGGGATTAAGTCAATTGGAATTTTGGTTCCAAACGGGACATTTTCGCAAGCACGGTCCCAAGGGTCTGGTCTCGAAACATGCATCACAAGTATCGTCTTGTTGGCCTTATTCCCAAGACCGGTTTGAGGATGAAATATTCACTGAAAAATGCTCAAGATTGGGATGAGGTAGTGGAAAGAATGGTCGACCCCAAAATAACCAAGTTCAAGGCCATGAGTTGGTAAGAGCAAGTGGCATCCTTGAATGAAAGAGCGCAAAGAGAGGAAGAAATTCTCAGGACTAGGGAAGAAAAGGTAACATTTGAATCGGCCGAAATGATGGAAGATCCCTAGGAAGCCCCTGTACAGAACTGGAATTTTATCTGAACTCCAGGTGCAAGGGAAAGAAGGACACTATTGCTCCAACATGCTCAGCAAATAAGGGATCTGGCGTCGAATGATCCGGCCCTCTTATCAATCGTTCTGACCAGTAACCCAAAAGAGAGCCCGGAAAGGGTAGGCAGCCCCGAGCTCACAGACCCCAGTAACATCGACGGGTCAGATGACCCTGAATCCACACTACCACCATCCGATTCACTGGCAGGCGCGATGACTCAATCAAAGCTTGGTCGGGAATCAGTCAAAACCAGTGCGACTAACCCTCTATCCGAGTTCATAGATATATACAGTGATGATGAGAGTTCGGAGGCATCTCAGAAAACCTATGTGCATGTAGAAGAAGAGAAGGGAGCCGAGGAAAAAACACCTCTTGTTCCCGATGTTCAGAGTCAAGAGGACACACAAGAAGAAAAAGGAGCTGAAAGTGGCTTAGACACATAAACACCCGATACACCAGAGACCTGAGCAGGTAGTCCCAAGGACAAGTCAGAATTGGATGTGTCAAAAGAAATATCCTCGTAGAAGGATGTCAGTGATGCCATGGCTAAAATACAGGCAAGTATTGAGCTTGCTCCCGACACATCCATTCCACTTGATACTCAGGTCCCCGATAAACATCAGGAAGAGGCCAGGCCTTCGGAGCAAAACAAGGAGGTTCAAGAGTCTGATATTGAACAAATATATACCACTGGTAGCCTGGGAAACACGCTCACATGGGGCAACCAACATATACCAGAGCTGGTAGATGAAGTAGCAGACATCTATGCGATCTCCTATGATCAAAAGAGGAAGGCCATCATACAAATGACTTCTAAGAAGAGGAAGATTATTATGGACCGTTCTATTTTGGTTACCACAGAGGAAAGCTTGATCAACACAGCAGATGCTTGCACATATGAACTAATAGGCATGGGAAGAGCCCTCTCCGATTCTTCCTAGGATAGGGCCAGGAGGGATGAAAGATAACTAGCTGATACTCTAAAGGAACTGTAACACTTGTGCCATATGGTTGAGTATTATAAAGGCGCCACACAGACTACGGCATATTTGAAGAGTGATTTTTTCAGGAGTTTTCAATGAGTACAAGAAAGAAAGAACCCTGTTAACTGAAAATATAATTGAATTCCAAGAGGACACTCTCATGGCTCTCGCAACATGTAAGGAGATGGAATGATGGCATGAAAGAGCGCAGCAAGCGGTGGAAAGGCTCGAATACATTGAGGTCGTCCAACAGGGTCGAGAAAAGGAAGAACATGGCATTCGGTTGTTAAGCAAAAATAGCCTTGACCACATAAAGAGATCCGTAGAATACAGGACTAAGATGTGTCGGGACCCACATCGAGAGATCCAAGAACAATATGCCAAGTGCCAAAAGCACTGGGATAAAATTAATAAAGTAATGAAAGATATCAAGCTCCCCATGTTCGGCAACCAAAGTGAGTTTATCGACATAAGAAACGTGCTCAAGATGTATGCCGAACAAGACTCCCTATGGGCCGAAGAGTGCGCAAAGGTATCCGATGCGAGGTCAGGATAGGTGCGACAATTCACAGAACACCCGATCAGAGCTAAAACCATGTTGCAACAGCTGAATTCCACCTTGATAAAATACCGAGCGCATGCAGCAGACATCAGAGGGATATATGCGGCCCCAATGGAACAACACAAATTCCCGTGGGCCCATACTTGTGAAGAACTCTTTATCAGATTGTCCGATTATGAAAGAATCCACCCTTTTCAAAAAACAACTCGGGTGGACTGTTGAAAGACTGTCAGATGATGATGCCACGTGGTGATTTTTTATTAGCTCAAATTGTATTTTATCGTTAATTACTATTAAGACTTTATATTATAAATAGGAACATCGACCTATGGTCTAGGGGTCGATGGTTTGTTGCAAGAACTCTTTTCTTTCTAGTTGTTAAGAATTATTTTGGATTTGTTATGAATGAAGAAGTCCTTCTGGACTAGAGACGAAGTTGTTTTCATCATATGCATGTGTAATCGAGCCTGTAGAAGAATTATTTCCTATTCGGTGCATGAGCAGATGTAACAAGTAAGAGCTATCGAATATATTGTCAAGTTATCTGGTGCAATTGTTTTGCTATTCTTTTCTCTAATGATGGAAATGATGAATCGTTGTGTAGATATATGATGAAGGATTATGGTAGATGAATTATTTTGCTTGCTATTGATCTTATCATATAAATGTTTTCTTCTAATAATTAGTATTCTCAAACAGTAATTGGATGCTCACATGGTTAAAATATTATTACTAGGCCTGTGGTATAGGATTATCATTTGCATGTTTGAGCAGCGGGTTATCCCAAGCTCAGCCTCTTCTGCAGTAGTTAAATTTTCTCTCATCTTGTTTCTTGGGTAGTTTAGGTTAAAATCTCAGCTAGTGATCGAGTGCTCACATGGTTAAAGTATTATTACTAGGCATGTGGTAAAATATCATTGTCTGCATGTTGGAGTGAGGGTTATCCCAAGCCCAGCCTTTCCCAGTCTTTAGACTTCCTTATCGTTGTGTGGTCAAGTTGGTTTATACCAGCTTTTTCTCACATTTATCCTAACTAAAGAGAAAATACCAAAAGAGAAAATCCCGACTGAAGGAGATGCCTCCACAAGAAAACACAAAGCCCATCGATTAAATTGGTTGGATCGTGAGATCTGGAGAACCATTCCAATCACAAATGCTGCAGATTCTAATTGTGCCTCGGTGGCAGGTTTGGTTCCTACTGTTGAGTTAAGGGGTTTAATACCCATCAACACGGGTATACTTAACTTTACCATAGAAATATCATTTCCTTCATCTCTCTCAGACCTAGGAGAAGTGAGACTTTTCACCACCCATTCTCTAGTTACATCTACTTTATTTAGCTGCCTTTCCTTGTTTCCCTTTTACATGTTGAATGTAAAACCTTAGCTGCAACCTGTAATTGCCTTCCAATGTAAATGAGGAAGGATTTATGCTCCAAACAGAAACTGCAAATGCAATCCCTGGGTTGCTCACTGATTAAAAATCATGACAGCCCTTAGCGGCTACCCTAAGAATAATCTTGTGACTAGCTGCATAGGTTGATGATTATTTGTATCATGCAAACCTGTGACTAGCATGCCATGATGATAAGGGCGTAGACTAGAAGGAAAATCTTGGTCAAGGTTTTACAGTACCATAGAAAATTTCCAGGTCCGGCCCCTTCAAACTTTACCATAGAGTTGAGGAGAGGTCCACCTTCTTCCTTCATACCACGAGGACCTTTATTTTGGGCTACGGTAGCCTTAGAGGCCTGCGGCCAGCCTCTTCTCTACCACAGAAAATTTCGGCCCTCTTTTCTTTATTCCATCAGCAAGGTCTCCTTCCATGGCCGCCTTCCCTTTTTACGGTGCACATGATCATCTTCAAGCCTGCTCTGATACCATGTTGATTTTATGGTAAGTTGATGCATTTTTAATTTTCTTTCTTAGATAGCATATATTGAACCATAACTAATGCAGCAAACAAAGATCACATGAAGAATAACCATGCACAAGAACACAAGAAGTATCCTAGGAAACCCTTCTCAATAAGGGAAGAAAACCAAGCCAATCCTTCGCTATATTCTCAAAAGAAAGACCTCGTACACCATCACCAAACCTAGCACACAAGAGGGTGTTGTAATTATCATAATTTTAGACCTCAACTTCTGTAATCATGAGATGACACAATGTTAAGTGTGTTTCCACAATGGGGATTCAACTTTATTTATTTAAGACTTATCACATCAAATGATGTGTCTATTGGCACAATAGATCCGACCTCAATAACTCAAAATATAATTAATAATTACCATATTAATTATCTTTTACATTATGGTGGGACCAACTTGTACCCTTTACATCACAAATAAGGTTACATGTAAGTCTGAATCTTGGACAATATAGCAAGGGATCTTATACACCCACTAGTTCTCAGCCACTAGGGGCACATCCATCTGTGCTTAGCCACTAGGGGCACATCCATTTATGCTCATCCACAGGGATGTCCACATCTCTATCTCACTATGTCTCACAGGAGAACCACACTCACTAGTGCTCAGCCACTAGGATCATGTTCACCTGTGCTCAACCACAAGCATGTCCAACTCAGTAGATATTCTTTCTCACTGCGTTACACAGGAGAATCATCTAGAGTATCATCTCAACTCTCTGCACAGAGGAGGCTAATAAATCGTTTCATCTTTATCTCAAAATGATGCATCCAAATCATGGGATTTTCCACACATTCACTTGTGCTTAGCCACAGGTACATCCAACTCAACAAATCTTCTTTCTCACTGCGTTACACAGGAGAATCATATGAATTTTCATCTCAACTCTTTGCATAGAGGAGAACGGTAAACCCATCACATGGGCTCCTTCACCCCTCACAGGGGTACACAACATTCCATCTCCATCTCAAAGAGGAACTACACACCCAACTCATGGGCTTCCTCACCCCACACAAGGGCACACAATGTTTCTTCTCCTTCTCAGAGAGGAACCACACACCTAGCTCATGGGCACACCCAACTCATGGGATTTCTCTCAGGTCGTCTTACTCAGTCTGTGTCCTGGAGGATTTCTCACACAGCTGTAATCATCAACAATTTTAACTAAACAAATAATTTAATTTATCTTTTAATACCTTTATTTCATCTTTTATTATTCTTTCAATTTAATCAAACATAAATATAAATTTTAACTAATTATTATTTTCAGTTTATTTTTTCATCTTTCCAACAACTACTTTATTCTCTTCCCTTATTTATTTATTTTAAGATCTAGGCACTATTTACTATTCTTTAGCTTCATTTGTCCTTGATGATTGGTGGAATGTTCAAAACATTAGATACAGTGTAATCTAGAAATCTCAACAGCAATATGACTAACTGTGAAAATCTTCAGTCTCAAATTTTGAACCTCTATGGAGAGGAGTGTCTCAAGGAGACACAAACTTTTGAGAAGCTCAAAACAAAAATGAGAGAAATGGTTTTTGATCTTACCTTCTTAAAATTAAAATGAAAAAATGAGAAAAATGGTTTTCGATATTACCTTCTTCAAATGTTGTCAAGATGCTCAGATCCTTCCTCCCTTCACGTGCATCCATCAACACCAGAGAAGACTTGATCTCAATCGTATATTCACCAGAGCTAGCAATGCAGTGTTCTGTGTAGAAATCCACTTTATCAAATCATAACTCAATCGCCTATCCAAAAAGGGATTTCATCTGCATCTCAAGCTTTCATCTTTGATTCAATTTGATATATGGTCTCTCATCGAACATAGATCTTATTCAATGGCTACATATACTTTCAAATCCACATCCTCGAAGAAAATATGTAAATTCAATAATCTTTCCGCCTAACAATTTTTTCTTTCCCCTCCTTGTGCACATCAACCAAGTTTTTATAATTCTTGTCCCAAACCCCATTGGTCCCACTCTTCTGAGCATTCTTTTTTCTCTTCTATGAAGCCCCACCCATCTCATTTTTCCTTGGCTCACACCTTCTCTGATTCTAACTGCTTTAGTGTTTCTCCTGGAGTTTCCCACACCTCTCTCCATGTTCCTTCGAGTTCCATCTAATCTTCTTCCTCATTTTCAGAACCCATGAACTCTTTCACTCAGATGCCTCTCCCCCTCAAAATTATATCCTCTATCGCACCCTACCCTCAACCATCCCCTCGACTTATTAACCCATCTCCCACCCTAGTCAATCCACAATAGATTGTGGTTTCCAACCCTCCCAAAAACTCGAGCAAACCATGCTTAAGCCACTCGCAACTTCCAGCATTGAACTCGCCAACAAACCCTACCCTTAATGTCAACAACTCTGAGTTTTCTCCTTTTGCCCAGACTATATATGTTGTAATTTTGACCACAACCCATCCAATAAGCCTAATCCATCCTTAGAAAAACTTATCACTAACCCTAGTCTGCCCTTGCCAAATCTTATCTATAACCCTAATCTGCCCCATACCATAGTTCAGTCTTCATCTCCTTTAATCCCTTCACCTAATACCAAATTTCACAACAATTCTATAATTAATAATAAATCTCTTTCTCCTTCTGTTAAAACCTCTTTGAATAATAATAATAATATTCACCTCTCTTCCCTAAATCCATTTAATAATCCTAACTCCTCTAACTCTGCAGTCCCTTTTGACCATCTTTACCCCTTTTCTAACACTATCTCTTTCACCCCCTCTTCCCTAGCTCTCAACAATCTTCCCTCCACCATTATCAATCTTTCTTCCTATGATTTGGACCCTCCCACTCGTCATCTGCTTGAGAAAGGATTCAACCATGTCATTTTCCCTCATCGGATCCCCTTTGAAGACATTATATGTTCTATTGAATCCATAACACAGAATCTTCCCACACATGAGGCTAAGGAAATTTGACAAGAATGTGTAAGAATTCTTCATCACTCCAAACCCCCTAAACCAAAACTTACCAAAGAAGAGTTCAAATCGATCTGACGCCTTAATGACAACCCCAATATCATCATCTTAAAAGTTGACAAGGGAAACACTTTAGTTATAATGAATACCTCTGACTATGAAATTAAAATTCATGAATTACTTTCTTCTTGTTTGTATAAGATAATAAGCCCATTAATTACATAACCACCCTTGTTACTAAAGCCATAAAATCCTCCTCTCTCAACCCCACCATTCAAAAATGTCTCATTCCTCACAACCCTCAAACCCCTATGATCTACGGGAAACCTAAAATTCATAAAAAAGGACTTCCCCCTCATACTTATAGTCAGTGCTATAGGTGCCCCCACTCATGCTCTGTCTCGCTTTATTGCTGACAAACTTTAATCATTCATAGGACTCAACCCCTCCTTCATTAAGGATTCCACCGATTTTATTCTTAAAACCAAGAATCTTCATCTTGATGAACATGAAATCATGGTCAGTTTCGATGTTGTGTCCTTACTTACCAAAATCTCAGTTTATGAAACTATTGACATTATTTCTAAACTAGTTGAATCTGAAACTCTTAACCTCATTATCAAATCTGTTTGACCTCCAACTTCTTCGCCTTCAAAGGGAATTGTTATGAACAAATGGAAGATACTGCCATGGGGTCCTCCTTATCTCCTATGGTAGCCAATATCTTCATGGAACATTTTGAAACTTTAGCCATAAACTCTTGGCATCTAAAACCAAAATTTTGGTTCTATTTTGTCGACAATACCTTCTTCATTTGGCCTCATGGTCATTCCTCCCTTAATGTTTTTCTCCAACATCTCAATAGCATTTCACCCCTATAAAGTTTACGATGGAAATGGAAAAGGATAATTCTCTTCCCTTCTTGGATGTTCTTGTTTTTCGATTGCAAAATGGCTCTCTGACCCACCAAGTTTATAGGAAAAATATCCATATTGATCGATAACTTTATGCTCCATCCCATCATCATCCTGCCCAAAAATTTGTGGTTCTTAGAACTCTCATTTCTAGAGCCAATCGTATCTCTGCTACCCAATTAAGAAAAGGCCCACCTAACAAAATCCTTTGTTTCCAATGGGCATTTGATTTCCCAAATCAACAAATCTTTTTGCTTAGCCCGGAAACCTAACTCTAAAACTCCCCCTTCCTCGTCGCCTTGAACCCTTAGTTATTAACCCTATATCTAGGGCACCACAGATAAAATCTCAATTTTTTTAGCAAAAAAGAATATAAAAACCCTATTCAAACCTCATAAAACTCTTAAACAAATTTTCTGGACCTCCAAGGCCAAGACAGACCCAATGTTAGGCCCAGGAGTTTACCAAATTCCATGCTTCTGCAGAAAATCATATATTGGCCAAACAGGTAGATCTTTTAAAGCCCGACTTAAGGAACATATTGCCAACACAACCCACAACCGCACCTCTAAATCTGCTATCACTAAGCACTCATTTAATTCTAAACACCTTATTTGTTTTGATCAAACTAAAATCCTAGACTTTGCACCCCATTACACCTTGTGCATCATTAGAAAAGCTCTTGGAATTGAAAAACACCCAGATAATTTTAATTGAGAGGACGACTATAAACTTATTCATTCTTGGAAGCCTATTACTCATCATCTAGGACATTCAAACTGATTCGAATTTTTGGCTTTAATCTTCTCCTCCTCCCTTCCTTACCATTT
>JZKD02S1674718.1:348460-366281 GCA_000966675.3 Picea glauca
TGACTCCACTGGGGATTATCCCCTCGTCCCTTTGATAGTTTCAAGAAAATTATCTGGCGACTCCACTAACATTTTCCAAGGTGCCACCTTAGTCTCAATTATGTGATATTTCCAAGTTATGGGATCATGGCGCCCTGGGAAAAAGTGTATACGACTATTGATTTCAAAAGTTTTCAAGGATACCCGAATTATTTTGATACAAATTGGTCAAGCAACTCTCCAAGATTTGAAGGCCTCCCAATTACTCACATTGTAGAATTATTGAAGTATATAAGCGAGATAGAGTTGGGAGGGGAGGATGTTCTCATAAAATTATTTATACTTTTTCTGCCATCCTTCTTGCAAGATTGGTTTAAGAGTTATTGCGAAGATAGAGGTATTTCATCTTTCGTAGACCTCATCAGTAGGTTTATTGAGTTTGTCAAACCACGATGCCAGACATATGAATATTCCCTTCAAAATCTCACAATAGCCTTAGAGAATGAAGGATTCACCACTGAGATAGTAGAAGATATCAGGGATGTATACCATACTCAATGCCAAGAACCCTCTGATATAGAAGAAGGGATTTATGAAGAAAATTTTCAACCCCTTGAAGAGGAGTAAGATTTATCCCATGATTCAATAGAATGCAGTGAAGATTTAACTAGAGAAGTGAATTATGAGGATGAAGCACTAGTAACCACTCCTCAGTTTGATGAAGCTCTCCAAGATCCTATCTCCCCTGCACAAGATAAAGACAATTAGGTGAGTCACTTTCCTTTTCAAGATTTTGATAATACCTTATTCTATGATTCAGAAAGTGAAGGAGAAATGGAATCTTCGGGAAAGGTAGATCCTCCTTGTTGTACAGTTGAAGATGTAGAAGCAAGTATTCCATTTGATGAAGTTATCCAAATACTTAAAGCTCCTACACAAGAAGAAGTAAGCAGGGTGAGTTGTTTCCCAAAAAATTTAATGATTCTTTACCTTATGATGTGGAAAGTGAAGAAGTGTTAGATGTTTTAACCCCTTCATGCTATGACGAAGATGATGACTTTGTTCATAACATTGATGAATTCATACATGTTGGGAAGCGTAAATGGGATGTGATTGGATATGATGGGGATCCCATTTATGACATTGAGGATCATTTCCAAAAGTTTCCTTTACAACTATAATATGACCTTACTAAATTTGGAAATTGGCAACAAGGAGATGGTATGATTACAAACCTTTTTCAGATACCTAAGGATGACCTCATGCTATATTCTCCTAGTGATTTTCGGTCATACCTTGAAGATTTCGATGATTATTCCTCTGAGCACTTGGATTTATTCCATGAAGAAGATTATCGACCACCATTGTGCTCAAATATTGATAGAGGTAAGGACATCGTTTTCCCAGAGAAGGATCCTTGTGATAATTTTTTCTAGCCCCCTTCAACTATCTTATCTTGTTGTGTCATCAAAGGTGTAATTGGGAAGTATATCCTTTGTATTAAGTTTCCTTTGAGGCAAACCCTAGAATTCAAGGGTAGGTTGAATACCTCAAAAAGAATTTTGCCATCTCAATCTTTCAACGTTCCCTTAAGAACTTGTTAATCATCCTCTAGGTTCTTGCTATTTCCTTCCCAGACCTCAGATTGTGAAGACTTCCAAGGTAGCTAACCTTCAGACTCTTTGAGTCAGTCTATTGAACCTTTGACTTTTCATGATCCCTTTCTGAGATGGATTGAGCACTCTCTTGAGAGTATGACTTGGCATGATTTTGTCCCTCCCTCCCACCTCCATGAGCTAGACTATACAGTTTCCGATGATGCCATACATTTTCCAACTCGTGTTATTTTTGTGCTTAACTTCTCATTGTTTTGGTTTATGATCAAGCATAGAGGCAGGTACTATGAGGCATTGCTAGGATGGCTTCACTGGTTATTTGAGTACACCTAGAATTCAACTAACAGGTAAGTAGAGGTAAGTAGGTAGGAATTTGCATTCATTGTATATACCATCTTCATTTCATGCTAGAGTAGTTGTATTTCCATTGGTACATATGCTTGCTTATTTTCATTTTTTGTACCATATATGAGGCAGGGGTGATATCACCACCCCAAATGCTTACTAATATTTTTTGTTGAGATCAAGCAGGTCATAGGTCATGCCAAAGATGTTGAGGTTCTCATGCTCTCTACGGTGAGCACATGTCCCCGAGTTGGAGCCATATGTTATCCACTAGCCTAGGGATAACTAAGGAGAATATGTCTCGAGGCCCATAGGTCCTAAACATGGAGTATCGAGAGCCATATTGACTTGAGCCTGGCCCTCGAGGGCCAATATTTCTTATTCAAGCACCTCCACCTTGTCAACAGCAACAACATCCATCCCATCGACCTAGTCCTTCAACAACACTGGGTATTTCTCCATCAGGTAATAAGTATGGGTATCATGGTATGTGTCACTCTAATTCTCAAAACATTTGAATATGGGCATTTAATTCTTTTTACTTCTAACGTGTGCTTGGATCTTGTGCCTTTCCTCTTTTTACTTCTAACGTGTGCTTGGATCTTGTGCCTTTCCACTTTCCACACTCGGGGGAATGAAGGGATGCCCTAGAAAGTTGGTTCCCATAGGGTTTGAGTTGCCACTAGATGAGTTAATGAAAGGTCATCGTCTATTCCAACCATACTTACCACTTTTCATCTTTTTGCCTCTCATCCATCCCATACATTGGTTTGGGCATTGGGTTTGCCAAGCTAGCAAAGGGTTGTACCTTACCTTGTGGGAATAAGGGGCTAAAGGCCCCGAGGGTAAAAGTAGCTACCAAAATATAAAAGCCAAAAGAACAAAACATTCAGATGCTTCACCCAGGAATCCCCGAGAAAGCAATAAAAGGCTTCTCAGCAAGAAACAGAGGGACCCAAAAAAAAAAAAAAATCAAGACCTAGTTGGAGGATAGGGGGTCTCATCATGAGCCAACCTATTAGGTCCATGGGCATGTAGCAATATGAAACTACCATTCAGTTGGTCACCACGCCAGGGTAGTGGCTCTTGGTGGCATATCCAAGAGAAAGGGGGTCTCATCACGAGCTAGACTTCTCATCTCTGTGAAATGAATGTGGGTAACATTGTCACCATTGGTCACCATGCCGGGGTAGTGTCCCCTAAATAGTCTCTTGAAAGAAAAAGAAATAAGATAAAAAAGCTAAAAGGCATTGAATGGGCTTGGAAACATTTGCATCCATGACTAGGTGCAACTCACCCTCTTCAGAGGAACCCATAGGTAGGCCATACATTCCCCTGTCATCAATGCATCCATTGATCAAACATCCCTCACCACTTCATCCACTTACATGGCATGTACTTGTCTTCACCTGGAAACATCCCACGTCCAATGAGAATTATCCTAATAGGACCTCCTAACGTCCTCTCCAACCTAGCTTGTAGAATAACATAACGTCTTTGAGAACTTGTCTGGGAAAAGGGGGTTTTATGCACATGTTTAATAAACTCGATTATTAGATGTAATTGACATTGCTATGATCCATGTGACTTATGAGCCCATGGAGGGCGTACTTGTTGTTGTTGCAAGGCCACACTCAATGGACAAGTACACATGGGGAGATGATTAGTTTGGACCTCCATAGGGCTAAAATCCCACCAGATGGATATTGAGACCCCAACCAGGGGAAGAGACAGGACAAAGGTTTGCACCAGAGAGAGAGGAGGATGTTCCACCAAAGACAGCCTGGTAGGCCTAGACCTAGGGGGTCTTGCCCTCCCACTATGATGTAGGCCTTGGAAGGCCCATGACGTCACCTATGTGACCCTTGATGTCACCCAACGTTTGATGGACACTTTGGAGGCAGTTGTGTGCCGAGTGGCATGTGTGGCTTGATCCAGGGGCCTTGGGAGGCCTAACGTTTTGCTCATGGAGGCCAATGTTTAACCAGAGAGGCCTAACGTCACCCTAAAAGGGCTTGACGTCACCATTTATTCTTGATTTAGGGTTTTTATTTGTCATTTAATGTAAAAACTGGATATTACATGTAAACTGGCCATGTCAACCTTTTTGACCTAATTCTAGTCAATGTAACTGTATAAATAAGGGATTTTTCCTTGTATTTTTTCATCATATTTAACTCACACAAGTGTGAGGTCTGAAATTTGCACCCTAAATAGGGCTACTTGGCTGAAATTTGGTGTGCACTTCTTGAAGGAGGCTTATTTTGGACTATTTTGGCATTTTTCTTGGTGGAAGTATTCAACTAGGCTATTTGCTAGATGATTCTTGGTGAATGTAAGTAAATTTTCTGCAATTCTTCTTCATTGAATGGTTATAGTTATATTTATTTTGCATTTATACTAAGATTATGAAATTGCTAGCTTAAAACCCTAGGAGGCTAAAGCATGTGCTATAGTCCTTGCCTTAATAACTTTCACCTACTAGATTATGCTAGAAAACTGATTTTCTTGAAGCTTTTGCTAAGGGCCTTGCCATTGCAACACCCTAGCACATTTTGCTTCATCTAAGTTGTTATCTACTTCATCTTTGAACTAAAGAAGGAGGAAAACTACTAGGGCCTAGGGTTACCTACTTCCTAATAGCCATTTCCCCCCTAGGGTTTTGTCATTGAAGCCTTGGGCTACCAACACTTCAATTATTGACCCCTCTAGTCTCTAGTTCTCTCATTCATTTGTTCCTTCAAGATTTGTCGCTGCCTAGAAGGACTCCATTTACCCTAAAAAAGAACTGATCTAAGCCTTGATATTGAGTGATTGACAAAAACTACTATCAAAACCTTTACCTTGAGTTCTCTACTAACTACTTGCAGGCACAAACCATACGGACTTGTGGGCATGGATTTCTAGACAGAGCTGTTATAATTGCAGGTTGCATAGGGCATGAAAACCAGGACATAATTCTTCTTGGGCCCGAGAGTACCAGAGTCGGATCCAAGCATGGAGACAGTCATTTTTGGGTAATTCAACGCCACGAATTCAGTGGTGTTGTTTGTTTTATGATCTGAGCATTACTTTTGCAGCTTGATTTTAGAATGAGGTGTATTCATGTATTTGCCAAATTCTTTTGTTAAGTTAATGAAAGAGCCTACCCATTTGAGAGGAGGACCCAGAGACGTAGTCCACCAAGGACGAAATCCGTTATCAAGTTTTTGTGTTCAGACCTGATGCTTATGTCTCTTCATTTTTAAGTTTTTCCTTCTTTAATGGTGCACTTTAATTTATGCTCATTTAATGCAATTCTTTATAAGTCACGATGAAAATATCTTGGATCATGTTGGTATCAAAGTAGTCATCTTTGACTTGAATTGTTGAGTGTGAATGCTTACTAGGGCCAAGCCTAAGCAGGGTGAAGGAACTGTTAAGACTTTCAATCCTGAATTTGGCAGTGTATCCAGAAGGAAGAAAATGGCACAAGAGGACAAGTGTGATGAACATGAGAAAAACTTTCACATGGTATTTTATCGCATGTCAGAAATGGTCGAGCAAATGTATGGAGATTACGATAAGAGGATGAAGAAGAAAGGGAAGAAAAAGGAAGCACATGCAGATGATGATGCTTCGGTAAACCAAGGGGCTGGAGGAGATCCTCACGAGCCTCCGTCTTCACCTTCGAGTTCTAGTTCTTCTTCCTCTGAGCATTCTCATCATTATCATCATTCTAGCCATAAATCCTCTTTTAAGAAACCATTATTAAAGCCTAATGTAAAATTTGGTTTACCTATGTTTAATGGAGATGCTAATCCTGAAATGCTAGATAATTGGATCCGATAGGTTGAAGTGTATTTTCATGTCCAACATATTAATGAAGAGGAAGTTAAAGTGAAAGTGACTTCTCTTCGGTTGGAAGGCACCACTCTTCTATGGTGGGAGAGAAAGCTTCGGGACAGAAGTAAGTGTGGTAAGCTTCTTTCCTCATGGTCAAAATTTAAATCAGCAGTAAGGAAGCAATTTTATCCATTAGGGTATTTACATAAAGCAATGATGGAATGGAAAACTTTAAAGCAAAGTAAAGTACAAACTGTACAAAGTTTCATAGAAGAATTTAGGAATAAATCTCTTGCATTGAACATTCCTTTGGCTTATTATGAGACTTTAATGAAGTATATTGGCGCACTTCAAAGTTATATTCGACACACTTTGTTCTTGTTTAACCCCACTAGTATTGACGAAGTTTGTGTGCAATCCACTCACCTTGAGAACAGGGGGAAACATGTTCAAGAATATCCCACAAAGAAACCTTCCAATTTCCCACAAAATACTTTTAAGAAGTTTAAAAGGAAGGACAAGAAGACCACTACAGTGACGAGAGAAGGAGGAAAAGCATCTTGCACTCATTGCAAGAAGAGCAGTCACGATGAAGAACATTGTTGGAAACTGCATCCGGAAAAGAAACCTAAACAATTCAGTGGAAAGGGGAAGATAAAGACCATTGCTACGGTACAACAAGATCTTGGTTACGATTCAGGAGATGAAGGAAAGATCACAACAGTTGGAGTACAAGGTAAAGATTCTCTTCATGCTAGTTCTAGTTCCAATGATGAATCTCATGTTGATGAATGAAAGAGGAATGAGTTATTTCACATAAGAGTTGTATCTAAACATACTAAGATAGATACATTATTTGATCTGGGTTCCCAAGTAAACTTAATATCTGAAGCACTTGTCAAGAAAATGGATCTTGAAAGGAAACCACATATGAAACCTTATCCTCTTGGTTGGGTATGTGACAAAGAAAAACTTGATTTTCTATTGCTTCAAAATTGATTGATGAAGTGGGTTTGGATGTTGCACCACTTGATATATGTGGCATAGTGTTGGGAAGTCTTTATCTTTATGATAGAAAAGCAGTCTTCTTTCATCATGAGAACAAATACCACCTTACTAAGGGGGGAGTGGAATATACTGTTAGAGCTCACAACATGAGGGTAAATACAACACTTGTTACTGTAGGTCAAATGAAAAGACTTATAAACACTAATGAGAGATATGTACTCATGGTCGTCAGAGAGAAAGATGTCGGGACATCCAACGCTTTCCAAGGGTGTGATCCATCTCACAAAAAGGAATTAATTGATATTGTTTCTAAGTATGATGACATTTTTCAGGAACCAGATGGATTACCTCCTAAGAGGGAAATCCAACATGAGATAATTCTTCAGCAGGATTCTCCTCTTCCTAATGTGGGCATGTACAGGATGTCAGTTGTGGAGATGACAGAGATCAAGAAGTAGGTACAAGCCTTATTGGATCAAGGGGTCATCAAGCCCAGTTCATCTCCTTGTGGTTCTCCGATCGTGATGGTGCCAAAGAAAGATGGCACATGGAGAATATGTGTCGATTACCGAGCCTTAAATCAAATCACGGTGAAAAATCGATACCCTCTTCCTCACATAGATAATTTACTTGATCAATTGAAGAATGTTGTCTATTTCACTAAGTTGGATTTTCATAGTGGATATCATCAAATCAAAGTTGCAGAACACGATGCATGGAAAACTGCCTTTAAAACCAAACAGGGATTGTTTGAGTGGTTGGTTATGTTGTTTGGGCTTTGTAATGCTCTGGCAACTTTCATGTGTGTGATGAATGATGTATTCATGCCTTTCATAGATGACTTTGTGATTGTATATTTAGACAACATTCTTGTTTTTAGTGTGACTTGGGATGAGCATGTAAGGCATGTAAAGCAAGTATTGGATACTTTGCAAAGGGAAAAGTTGTATGTAAAATTGTGTAAATGTGAATTTTGCAAGACTACACTTGTGTACTTAGGTCATATTGTAGGAGGAGGACAATTGAAAATTGACCCTTCCAAAATTGATGTAATTGTAAATTGGCCTGAACCAAGAAGTGTAATCGAAGTTCGAAGCTTCTTAGGTGCAACCCAGTATTGGACGAGATTCATTCCCAACTTCTCCTTCATAGCATCTCCTTTGCATGCCTTAACTAGTGTGAAGAACACTTTTCAATGGGAAGGAAAGCAATAAAAATCTTTCGACACTTTTAAGGGGAAGATCAATACCACACCAGTATTAGCACTGCTGAATCTTCAACAACCTTTTGAGATCAAGACAGATGCCAGCAGATACGCCATGGGTGCAGTACTAATGCAATATCGTAAGCCTATCTATTACCACTCTGAAACTTTTAACCAAGCTATTGTTAACTATCCTACATATGATAAAGAGTTGTATGCATTAGTCCAGAGTGTAAAGAAATGGAAGCACTACTTGTTACGGAAGGAAACAATCATACATACAGATCACCAACCCTTGCAATATCTTCAAGCACAGACCAAATTGCAACAATCTCGACACTACAGGTGGATGGGTTTTCTACAATAGTTTCACTTGGTAATCAAGTACAAAAAGGGTACAAGTAACAAGGTAGTTGATATGCTTTCTAGACCTCCTATTGATGCTTCTATTATTTTGAAGAATGATTCTTTATCTCATGATAGCTATATAGAAAAATATGCCATCGATGAAGATTTTAAAGAAGTATATACAAAGCTAACCCTTAGTGCATAGGTAGAGAACTATTGTTTGCAGGGAAAGTTACTCTACCATCTTGGAAAGATATGTATTCCTACAAGTGAATGAGTCCATGTAATATGAGAAGCTCATACTTCTCTTGTGTTTGGGAATTTTGGGGTAGGAAAAACTATGGCTCATTTGCAGAGGTTTTGTTATTGGCCTCAAATAAAACCAATTGTAACTAAATATGTAAAGGGGTGTGTGAAGTGTTCTACTTGTAAGCCCACTAATAGAAAACCAGGGTTATACTCACCACTTCATGTTCCATCCCATCCATGGGAAAGTGTATCCATGGATTTTGTAGGGGGTTTACCAATGACCAAAGGGGGTCATGATTATTTGTATGTTGTAGTGGATAGGTTCAGCAAGATGTGTATCTTGATGCCTTGTAAAAAGCAGATCACTGCTGAGCAGACTGCTAATCTCTTCTTTCAGCATGTTTGGGTTCACTTTGGATTACCCACATCTATTGTCTCGGATTGAGATACTCGATTCCTTGGGGACTTTTGGACTAGCTTGTGGAGAATGATGGACACCAAATTGAAGAGGAGCATTGCTTTCCATACACAGATCGACGGATAGACAGAGGTGGTAAACCAAACAGTGGTACTTTTTCTTTGAGGCTACTGCAACAAGCGTCCCAAGGTATGGGAGGAATAGATACTCTATTTACAACATGCGTACAATTGGGATTTACATTCATCCACTCAGAGTTCACCTTTTCAGACATGTTTTGGGTACCTACCAAAGGTTCCTTTGGACTTGATGTACGTGAGAGATGCCGATGTAAATGAAGAATGAATAGAGGACAGAGCCCACAATTTCATCCAGAGGATTCAGCAGATACCCTAGGCAGTCAGGGAACAGTTGGAGAAAAGTCAAGCACAGTATAAAGCTCGGCATGACAAGCACAAGGTTGATCATTAGTTATAGGTTGGAGACTGGGTATGGCTTCACATCAACAAGGAGAGGTTGAAGGGTGAAGGCAAGAAACTCAAGCCCATTTGTTATGGACCCTTCACTATCTTGTAGAAAAGTAGTACCAATGCTTTTCGTTTGGATCTTCCACCGTATATACAGATTTACTTAGTTGTGAATGTTGAGAACTTGAAACTTTTTGAGCCTCCCGTGATCATGGATCAAGATGAGGAAGTTTCAATACCATCAGTTGATGAGTTTGAACCTAAGTACTTGGATGAGCTATAGGAAGATAACATCATGGACAGGAGGATGAGGACTTCACGTAGGGGTGATGTTGATTATCTTCGAGTAGGATTAAAAGGCACATATCCAAGCAAGGCAAAGTGGATTGAGAAGGACAAAGTGAGGGGACTTTTCCCTCACTTACCAATTGATTGATGAAAGCTTTTGGTGGTCCAAAAATCTCTCACTGGGAAGGTGTGATCCAAAAAGGATCCAGATAAGGCTAAGAATAACTCAAAACTCACAGAGGCAACTCAGAACGCTCAGAATGGCTCCAACAGATAGAGAAAGGGAAAAAATTCAAAGTTCCCAAAACTCATTTAAACTAACATGATCATGAAGAGCACCTCTCAAGATTTCTAACAGCGCAAACGGCTCGTCAAACAGAGTTACGGTTTGAAAAATATTCACGATCAAAGTTGCGGTCAAACAGGGCCAGTCAATAGGGGGCCACATCATCACATGTATTGCTAACGTCAGCAGCTGACATGGCAGGGTGACATCATCATACGGGTCACTGACATCAGCATGCCACATGGCAACAACAGAGGTTGCCACATGTCACCTACCAATGGGCTTTTCTGGGGTCCATGTGGACCAGTAGAAAAGTGCCACGTGGCACCTCCAGGCGACACCACGTGGCACCACCTAGGAAACACCATGTGTCAGTACAGAATGATGGGGCAACAACATCAGCATACGGGTGGACTTATCATTGGGCTCCATGTGGCTGAATCATTGGGTGACACGTGGTATCCCATAAATGCCCAATATTAACTCGTGAATGAATTTCGTTTTAAAAATATGGCGGGTCCGCCAGATTGTTCGCCAAATCTGGCGGACCACGCCAATGTTAGTAGTCGGTGGAAGTATCACTAGCGGGTACGCTAAACTTAGCGAAGGGCGAATATATTGTTATATATATCTACAAACCAACATTAAAAAATAGAGTACGGTGGGATTCGACCTCGAAACCTCCGCAATGCCCAATGCCTTAACTACTCCGCCCATAACCAATGCGCCACGAGTGTCACTTGGTATATCCACCCACACTTATTACTTAAGAGGTACAATCCGGCCAGAGCCGGAAGAGAGGCACGGACCGTACGGACTTGCAGGCACAGATTTCAAGTCAAAAATGTCATAATTGCAGGTTGCAGAGGGCACGAAAATCGAGACAAAATTATTTTTGGGCCTGAGAGTGCCAAAGTCGGATCAGAGCGTGAAGACAATCATTTA
Organism: Picea glauca; assembly: GCA_000966675.3. Lineage (NCBI taxonomy): Eukaryota > Viridiplantae > Streptophyta > Pinopsida > Pinales > Pinaceae > Picea > Picea glauca. Next base: position 359,439 of record JZKD02S1674718.1, read on the forward strand.
TGGGTAATTCAACGCCACGAATTCAATGGTGTTTTTTTTTTTTTGATCTGGGCATTAATTCTCCAGCTTGATTTCAGAATGAGGTATATTCATGTATTTGCTAAATTCTTTTGTTGAGTTAATGAAAGAGCCTACCCATTTGAGAGCAGGACCCGGAGATAGTCCACCAGGGACGAACTCCGTTATCAAGTTTTTGTGTTCAGATCTGATGCCTATTTCTCTACATTTTAAAGTTTTCCCTTCTTTAATGGTGCACTTTAATTTATGCTCATTTAATGCACTTCTTTATTTGTCGCGATGAAAAGATCCCGAATCACTACTCCTAACCTTAGAATAGTCTAATCTACTAACATATTTGTTGTTTTTACTAAAGTAAGCTACAACCATCTATTGCAACACTAAAAACACCTAAAAGCGATTGAAAAAGTTGACTAATACACTGCCTTATTTGCTTCTTACTAATGCTAGTACTTTGGTGTTGATGAGTAATTATTCTTGGTCATTTTGAAGCCATTTTAAGGCATTTATTGTGAAGCTATTGTCTTATAAACATTGCTGCTATAAATTTTTGTTTGCTTCACCATATATCAACTATTGCTTTTATTGATAAAGTCCATGGTTTTATGAAGTACTAACAACAAGTTGTACTTGCAAAAGATATATTTTCTTGTTGCTTTATTCTGGGAAGGTATATATTAATTCTTCATTACTTCATTGGTTAAAACCTTGAGACTTTCTAATTAGTGTGACTTGTGAGAGGGGACATTTTCATACAAACTTTAACCTTCACCTTCTCAAACCCCTAGGTCACTGGGGACGTCTTCCCTAGGCTATCAACCCTAAATAGAAAGAGGTATCACGTTGAGGTGACAGTGATGGGATAACCTCCTGTTATGCCAATTTGTCTTACCTAAACCTTATCCTTTGGAATAAGTACAAATTGCGCAATAACATATTGGAATGGGCTCATCATACTCAACCTGTATATCTGTCAGAGTTTGTTTCATCCATAGAACCTGTGTACAACATCTTTATGTTGCAATATACTCTGCTTCGGCTATAGATAAAGATACCAATGATTGTTTCTTGCTTAGCCAAGATACTAAACACTCGCCCAAGTAGAACGTTGCTCCATTGGTGCTTCGCCATTCATCGATGCAACCTGTCCAATCTTCATCTGTGTAGGCAATAAGTGATAGATCATTTCCTTTCGGATACCATAATCCAAACTCTTTTATTCCTTTGAGATATCTGAAAATCCTCTTCACTGTTAATACATGTAATTCCTTTGGCGTTGTTTGAAATCATGCCACATGTCCAAATGTTTTCATTACATCTGGTCTGGATGTTGTCACATATAGTAAGCTACCAATCATTGACTTGTATTGCCTCTAGTCTGTAGACTTTGAATCATCATCTTTGATCAACTTACAACTGGTTTGCATAGGAGTGGTAATTGGTTTGCAATCTTCCATTCCAAACCTCTTTATCATTTCTCTGATATACTTAGTTTGAGAAATAAAAATTCCTTGGTTGCTTTCACATATCTGAAGACCCAGAAAGAAGGATAGTTCTCCGAGTCATGACATTTCAAATTCATTATGCATATCCTTTGCAAATTTCTAGCTTACCTGTCATCAGTACTTCCAAAAATAATACCATCAACATAAACTTCCATTAATAAAATACTATCTTGAGTTACCTTGATGTAGAGGTTTTTGTCTGCACTTCCTTTTCTGAACTCTACATGTTGTAGATATTTATCCATTCTACAGTACCATGCTCTAGGAGCCTGTTTTAGACCATACAAGACCTTCTTCAATTTACACACATAATATGTGTTCTCTGACAACTGAAATCCTTCTGGTCGTTCAATGTAGACTTCTTCTTCAAGTTCCCCATTCAGAAAAGTTGATTTCACGTCCATCTGATACACTTTAATTTTTTGAGCATGAATAAGCTAAAAACAATCAGATTGCTTTCATTTTGGCAATTGGGGAAAATGTCTCTTGAAAGTCGATTCCTTCAACTTGTGCATATCCTTTACATACCAATCTAGCTTTGTTCCTTGTAACCTGTCCATATTTATTCAATTTATTTCTAAAAATCCACTTTGTGCCAATCACATTCTTATTATTTGGTCTTGGAACCAATTCCCAAGTGTCATTCTTCTCTATTTGATCAAATTCTTCATCCATGGTCTTATTCCAGAATTCATCCTTCCTGGCCTCTTCAAAACTGCTTGGTTCATAGATAAGAGTGCTAGGTGTGTTTGTTTTGGTGAAAAGATTCTTCTTCTAGTCTCAACTCATGTATCTTTGTTTCCGATAATATGATATGAAGAATGATTCTTTTGTACTCATTTGCTAGGTGTCTTTGGAGGCACTTGTTGAACTTGCTCTTCTGCTTCTGTCTGATCCTCTTCATTTTTCCCTTCTACTTCTTCTTCATCTTATGCTTCTTCTTCGTAAAGTTGTTCCATTGATTCATTTTCTTCTTCCTTTAATTCTCATCCACTTGTTTCATCAATTGTTACATTGATGCTTTCCACAACTTTGTTCAACCTCAGATTATAACACTTGTATGCTTTCCTTGTACTTGAGTAACCAACAAGTACTCATTTGTCCACACGAGAATCAAACTTTCTCATTCTTCCATCTTCTCTTTGATGTAGCATTTGCTTCCAAATACTCTGAAGTGCTTCACATTTGTTGGTCTTCCTTTCCATAGCTCGTAGGGAGTTTTTTCATTGTTATTAAGCATTACTCTGTTTTGAATGTGAAATGTTGTATGCACTACATGTGTCCAAAAAATGTCTGTCAATTTTGAATCCATTAGCATTGTTCGAGCCATTTCTTGCATTGTCTTGTTCTTTCTTTCAACAACTCCATTTTGTTGAGGTGGCATAGCAACAGAGAATTGCCTTTTTATTCCATGCCTACTGTAGTAGTCCATAAATTCCTTTGAAGTGAACTCTCCTCCATTATCAGATCTCAAACATTTGATTTTTGAATCCATTTCATTTTCAACCATTTCCTTGTAGACCTTGAAGTTTTCAAAAGCTTCTGACTTATTTCTGAGAAAGCAAATTGCGGTCATTCTTGTATAATCATCAACTAATAACATAAAGTATTTCTCACCTTTTAAACCCTTTGTTGTAGTTGGTCCAACTAGATCAGTATGTACAATTTCCAGTGGTCTTGTCATTGAATATTCCTTCTATTTGAACCTGGTCTTTGTTTGCTTTTCTTGTTGACAATGCTTGCATAAAGTGTTGGTTGGTTTCATGATCTGGGGCATTTCTCTAACTGCTTCCTTTTTGTCGACTTTGACAAGCTTATCAAAGTGTATGTGACCCATTCTTCTATGCCATAACCAACTTTCATCTTCCTTTCCTAGACAACACTTTTCATTTCCAATTTCACTTAATACATATATGTTGCTTGAAGTTCTTGAAGTTGTTGTAATCAATTTTCCTGAACCTTCTTTTCTTATCTCGCACTTCTATGAATCAAAACTAATTTTATGACCTTGGTCACACATTTGACTTACACTTAAAAGATTATGTTTCATATCTTCTACTAGTAGAACATTTTCTGCCTTGGTATTCTTGTTTCCAATTATGACTATGTTGTTTCCAATGATTTTAGTTGAATCATCATTTCCGAAGGAGATTGATCCATCTCTTTCCTTTCTCAATGTAAGAAACATGTCTTTATCACCTGTCATGTCTTTTGAACAGCCACTGTCAACATATCAACCATGTTTCTTCTGCTTAGCTTGTAGAGTGAGTGTGCATTCTTCATTGCTATACTAATTATGCTTTTTTATCCATGTTCTCTTATGAGGTTCTTGTATTGGACTGTTGTAGTTATGATGTAGTTCTCTAGGAGGGACTGTCATTCTAAATTTTTTGGCCATGTGTCCAAAGTTGTTGCACTTGTATCATTTCACTTCAGTGCTCAATGATTCAAACCTGTTGTAGCTTCTTCTCTGTGTTTCAATAGGCCTTCTTGGATAATCATTTTGTGTATGACTTTCAAAGTTGTTTATGTTCCTCCTATTAGCTCTGCAATTTATAGCTTTATGTACAAAATTATTGCATCAATAACATAAACCAAAAAAGGTAGTTTGATGCCTGGGAGTTGAAGATCTTCTGAAATGAGTTAATTTTATGAATCCTTCTTCTTCATGAGGCCTATTTGTTTCTGTCGGTCATTGCTTATGAAATATGAATCTTCCTGGTGGAGGAGTGTCTATGTAATCTTCCTTGTAAGTCTTCCTATCCTCTTTGATTGTTTTTGCATAACTTTTTGGATATGTTTCTTGTTCTGTTGTTTTGGAGATTGATCCCTTTTCTGTCTGATTGTATCCAAGTTCGGACTTGTCATGATGAGGCTTTTGACTGTTGATAATGTCATCCAAAACTTTTGAGTTGTTTTGCATTTTTTTCTTTTGAAGATCCTTTCTCAATGTGACAATCTCTGCTTCCAAATTTCCAATGATCCTGTCTCTTTCTTCTAGTTGTTCTTTGAGTGCTTCTTCAATTCTTTTATCTTATTCTATTTGGACCTTCAATTTCATGATCATTTGTTCTAGTTCCTGATTGTCTTCTTTCTTCTCTAGTTCTGCTTGTAGCTTCTTGTTTTTCTTCTTTTCTCTTTTTATAACTTCTATGGCACTCAACAATTCTTCTCGGTAGTCAACTTTTGCCTCTTCATATTCTTCTTCGGTGTCATTCTTTATCAGAGTCTTCTACTGCCATGAATATAACTATTTCTGTCTCACTGCCACTGACTTCATCTTCGTCTAATGAGGAGATGTCTTCTTTGATGCATAAGCTTTTCTTGAAAGCTTTATTTTTGGTTTTTTTTCCTTTATATGTTTGTTTGCTATTTGAGTAATCTTCATCATTCCTCTTATTTTTCTTATGGGGACATCTGTTAGAAAAATAACCAATACCATCACAATTAAAAGAAATCAATGGAAGCTTAGCTTTATATCTGTCGTTGGTTCCCTTGTTCAAATTCTGACAAAGTTGGCCACTTCTTCTTCATCATCTTCTGAGAAGTCACTGCTGCTGCTATGTTCCTTTTGCTTTGACCTTTTGGATGCTTTGAAAGTTGCTTCTTTTATATCCGGATTTTCCTGTTCAGTTTTCATTTGATATGCTGTGAATATTCCATGTAGTTCGTCCATGCTTATTGAGTCTAGATCTGCTCTTTCTTCTAGTGTTGATATCTTAGGATAAAATCTCATAGGAAGAGATCTTAGTACCTTTTGAAAAATTATAGATTCTTCAATTTCTTCTCCCAATCCTATGATTGCATTCATTGTTTCATCGACTCATAAGAAGTAAGTTGCAATATTCTCATCTTCCTTCATCTTTGGTTGTTCGAATTAACCTCTGTAAGTTTGAAGTTTTGTTGCTTTGACTTTTGAATCTCCTTCATAAATATTTTGAAGTTTGTCCCAAATCTCTTTAGCGGATTTACAATGTACAACTTTGGTATATACCGATTCACCAAGACCATTCAGAAAGCTTTGGAATTATTTTCACTGAGTTTCATTGTTTTTTCACTTGTTGGTTGAATTGTTGGTTCTTTGTATCCATCTACTACTGATTGCCAAATTTCAAATCCATGTGCATGTATACATGTTTTCATCCTTCTGCTCCAGAATGCATACTTATGTCCATCAAACTGTGGTATTCTGTTTTTATACATGTTATTTCTCTCCATGATCTACCTTTTAGTGGTTAAACTGATTTTTGAAGAAACCTGCTCTGATACCAATTGTTGGATTACAAAGAGAGGGGGTGAATCAATAATAGAGCAATATAATCCTTTTTAACCATACAATGCAAGTGTTATATCATTGTAGCATTATCATCCAATAGTTTCAGAGTAAATAAACAATGAAAAAATGAACAAATGAACAATTATACACATACACAGTACACCAGTGTTTTTACGTGGAAACCCAAAGTGGGAGAAAACCACATAATGTTTTTTCTTATATGTCTTTAAGAATTACATTCATTTGAAGCACCGACTTCCTTTGTTTTCCAGCTGCAACTGGAAGGAGACTCCAACCTGCTAGTTTCTCAAGCTACAACCTGAGGGAAGCTCCAACTCCCTAATTCTTTGACTACAACCAAAAGAAGGCTACAACCCCCTATGTTCTCCGGCTACAATCGGAAGGTGGCTACAACCACCTGTCCTTGCCTTGTCCAACTGCCTTGAAATATAAGTAGAATGATGGAACCACTGTCACACTATCACTGTGAGATATATTGTTGTAAACCTGTACCTATCAACCTGCACCAAAAAACCTGTAACAACATGTACCAATAACATGTGCCAACATGTACCATACATCAACTTGTACCTCAACTTGTACCATAAACAAATGCATCAACCATGCACCAAACTTGTACAAATAATCTGTCACAATAACTTGTCCAAACAACCTATCACAACAACCTGTCTCATCAATCTTATCAACCAAATCAGATCTACTCACCAAGACAACTCTCAACCATATGCACAATATCACCAAGATGTGCATCAACCAAGCATAACATAACAACTCATGATCATCACCAAGATCATTATGTGCTTCTAATAATATACCAAGACAAGCATGCTACATCATCCATAAACCATGTGTCAACAATACTATTAACAAGTGCTTCCAACCATGTATCGAGAATGTACCAATCATGCATCAACTACTCATCAACTATGACTCATAAATATGTACCAACATCATCAACTATACACCTCATGTATGTGCCAACTCATCAACTACTTGTCTCAACCATGTACCCAACATGTACCT
>JZKD02S1674718.1:366881-379535 GCA_000966675.3 Picea glauca
CAAACTTGGGTCCATTACCCAAACCTTTGTGCTACCGAGATTTGCTATCGGAATTTCTTCAAGGGTTGACATCAATGACAACCAACCCAATTAATTAACACACACACACACACACACACACACACACACACACATATATATATATATCTTACATTATATTTTAACAACACGATAAGGAAATAACCATTGCATTGGCACTTGTTATTACCCACGATATATGAATATATGCCAAACATCCATATATCTAATCGGTATGATGGTCATAACACATTATGAATATGATTTACCCACTATATATAGATTAGTATAATAAAAATAACTTTCAAACATAGATTAATATAATAATAAGGGAAATAACTGTTATGCAGCTAGTCCCTGTCTCGTTAAATAATTCAATTCAAATATATAAATAATAAACTTTAAAGTTCTAAAGGAGTAATCAGTTAGATCTAGATCTACGTTTTATCCCTGGTTTAGGTATTACATAATTTGTGTGAGCTAGACCTTATCATTACATTAGGTCTTACATAAAATGTGTGAGCCATAAATTGTAAAGCTATAGAGGGTTTACATAGCTAGCCAAAGTTACCATTATAGCTTTACATTTGTCTTTCACAAACAAAATATATAATGAAGATAATAGTGAGTTAGGATGAAAGGAGGATCGCCACTACCGTTAGTTGAGGAAATATACATATAAATATAAAGAATATTTTATAATGGTCTCACAAAAACATTAAGGAGTTAAATTAAATTATGAAGCTTCCATGAAAACTCTCACAATAAAATTAAATGAAATTAATTGTCATACAGTGCAAGATAATGAAAAGTAGGCGTCCAATGTACTAGCATGGCCAAGCAACATTGTACATGGTCTTGGCCAATTGCTCTGCTTGATGTACAACTATGGTAACTCTCATGTCTTCTGCCTTCTTATGAGTTGTTTCCATCTTGTTCATGATCTTCTCTATTATTTGTGATCTTAGTTTCTCCATTTCACTTTATATTCATACATAACAGTTTACTCCTTCTATAAATCTTCTCAATAATCAGTTAGATTGCAATATGTAAATGACAACTAGACTACAATATACAACTTGAGTGGGCCTAATGGTTAAGAATATGTGTTTCCTCTTAAGAGGTCACAGGTTCAAATCCAGAGGGGGGTAGCGTATGTATACCTTCATAGACTTTACTAGTCAAATCGTTGGGCGGAGGGGGGTCCCTTGTCCCACAAACAAGGGGGTCTCAAACACCAATTTGGTGTGCTAGCTTGACCGTGACCTTAAAAATAGATTATTATTATTATTATTATTATAAATAATATCAACATATTTTTAAAAAAATAATTAATCATTTAAAATCTATAAACTTAAAACTAACTATTAATTTTTTAAAATCATTTTTATTATATATAAATAGATACACAACTGGACCTTACACTTTTCATATATAAAATCATATGAAAATCGTAACTTTATAGTAATTTAAGGATCTCTCATGATACACTATATATATGTAAAATGTAAGGTGGAGTTGTGTGTCCATTAAACAACACACTTTCATTACTTTTTCATGTTATTAAAAAAACAATTAGTAAGAATTACTATTGCCTCTTCTCGACAGAAAGGTAGAAACCATTATGATTTCACTACTTTTGAAGATAGATCAGTAATGCCATCGTTGGGACAGAAGGTAAAAACACTACCGTTCCACTACTTTTTAATGTGCCATCGTTGGGACAGAAAAGTATAGTTTACATGCATTCTCAACGTTATTGAAAACATAAAAACAGTAATGTGCCACCGTGGAGAAAGAACAATTTAGACACTATGCTCCAATTATTTGCTAGCACGTTTAAATTTCCCTAATAATATTAATATTGGATATTAACAGTCTATTGAAACATCAAAAGCGATGGCATACATTGGATTACAATCCTCAAAGCCATTGAAATGTCAAAAGCGATGGCATACATTGGATCTTTAGCAGAGACTCCAATAAAGAAAAACTAGCCATTGCAACATAAAAATCCACGGCATACACTGGATCTTTAGCAGAGACTCATGTAAAGGAAAACTATTGGTTAAGGCGCTTGCCTGCTCGGCCTCTCCCTACCCGCCAACCTTAAAATTCAAGTAACCCCCCAAACTATTCACCTTAATTTTTCCCTTTCTTGCATTTTCTCTGAATTTTCATCAAAACAAACCGCTCTGTTTTTATGTAGTGTATCCACACAGAAGCAAAATATGGCAATTACGGAGGAAAAGGGAGGGCACTGTGGTTTTTATTTTTCCAGGTACAAAATTTTCCCTTGTTATTTCATGTTTTTTCTCAACATTTGGATTGCAATTTCCTCAAAATAAGCACAGTAGAGTCTTTCTTTTAGATTGCTTTCGGAACCCTCATAGCAGCTATGCAAATCTAATGGACTGAGTGTCCTTTCTAGTTTTACAAAGACCACAGCTTCATCTATTTATCCAACCGTCCTCTTGTAATTTCCTAAGTGTTTTTTCTGTTTAGCTTTCACTGGTAATGCATACAGACTAAAAATTCATGTTTATGGCTCTCAGCCCCTTCTTCATGCATACTGGCACAAGCTTGCTTGTTTTGTTACTAGTGATGGATTAACAGAGTTGCCATATATCCATTGCTCCTTTTGCTACTGATGTTGAATTAATAGAGATGTCATCTCTCCATGTGGACCTAGAATCCTACTTCTTGGTAAACAGAGAAAATATCCATCTGTGCCCTTGTGCTTACCTATGCTTGTGCCCTTGTGCTTACCTCTACTTGTAGGTTTTTATCTTTAGCTTACTGTGCTTCAACATGGATTGTATAAGATCTGAACTGATTGTTTTGTGGCATGCCTTGTGCTCAGCTATTTCTAACGCTACCATTGAGGATGGACAGTTAGCATTGAACCATGAAGAAAAAGGGTCTCAATGCAGGTGAAGGAACGAGTGAGGGTGGAGGTGTTGTCAACGACACATCTGAGCAAAGGAAAACAACAAGAATAACAATGGTATAAGTATTACTGGATCTGTACCTTTCTATTGACTTATTAATATTCTTCCACGATGTGCTTCATGTTATAGTTGTGCTTTATCACAAAAACATTTTTAAAACCCTTTTGCAGAGCCTAGAGCTCAGATATTGTTTCAGTCGAAAATAAACTACAAGAAACATAAATTCCTTTAGATTCAACCAATACGAATATAAATGTTAATTGGCATGAACTTGGTTGTAAACCTTACTTATGTCTGTAAATTAAGTAGACAATTCTTTAGTAGATTATAACCCATACGTTCTTTTTTGACTGGTGATATACAGATTTTTTTTTTTGAAGCCAGTGGGCCAAAGCTCATCCCTGCTTGTAAGATGCACACAATGAAAAAAGGCCTCATTTATGGTTTTTTTTATCTTTAATCATGCATGGCATGCATAGATAACTAGTGATATTCATGGGACGGTACTTAAATAATTGCTCAAGGAAAAGGTCTATGCCTGCAAAGTCAAAGAATGACGCCTAAAACCAATGTATAGAGATAATTCAATTAACCTCACCTCCGATGTGTTGTTAACTGATAAACGTAACTTCATTTCCTTCCTTGGAAAAGGATAAGTTCATTTAGTAGTGGCATTATCTAGAAATCCAGAAACCCCACAAATAAACTATCTGAAATATAATGTTAGTTGCACTGATCCTGGGTGATTTTTTGAACAGACGAGAAAGAGATCCATGATCAATTCAAGGATGAACTCGTCTCTTGTATTTCGGCAATGACAACACTGCACCTCAAAGATCTGACCACATTCATGACAATAACAAACTCCTTTGATTTCATGTTTCAATACGTATTAAACGCGACAAATAGCACACTCCAAGATTCTCTTGTTTTGGTGAACAATTACGACGATTTAGAAGGACTAGTGTTGAGGGACCTCAACACTAAATTCTTAGGAAAAGTACTCTCCATCGGTCCTCTTTTACTTTTGGTAGGGGATACAATAATGAACACCAATTGCGCAACGAATATTCATCCAGGTGGATATTGGTGGCCCTCATCTATTACACTTGGACCCCCACTATTGTTTCTTTTAGTTTTTCAGTTTCCTTAATTGTAGCACAATTTATTATTTTTGGCAGTTTTTTGAGTCCTGAACTTCCGCAACTGTTTTGAGGCCCTAAACGACGTTTTTTGGGCATCAACTGGTCAACTAATATCTTCATGATATTCACGCCAATTGTTGTAGTCCTCGGATAGATCTTTCTAATGATGTATCATATGCGTCAAACAAAGATAGTATGCCAAAGTTACGACCCCAGGAAATTGATGTACCAATTTACCCCGTCGGGGCCCATATTCCGACGTTTCATCTCCTAGGGTTAGGTTTTTTGGATGTTTACGGTTTCCATTGTTTCTCAATAATATATAGGCTTTCGAGCCTCATTGTAACATAGAGTTCAAAGGCTTGTAGCTGCCACATCTCTTCTCAGAGATAAGCTACCGACGCCTTAGCTAGTTTATTTCTATTCTGTCTGTAAACAAATTTCAGTTCTTTGATATTAATGAAATGAAGTGTTATTTCCACTGCATCTTTGTTTTCATGGTTATTTGTGTATTATGTTGCGTTCCTGCATAAATCCGGATCAAATACTCAGTATACTTAGTCTTAATACTCAGTCCATCTATGCTTTCAATGATTCTTCTTCAACCAATTCGTCTATCAATGATGCTTCTTCAACTAGGTAAGCTTCTACTTTGCCATCATAACTCCATAATCCATTGAATTTAGAACTTATGTGTGTGAAGACCGACTCACGTGAATTCATTGTGTCTATGCTTTCAATGATGCTTCTTCATCCGGGTAAGCTTCTACTTTACCATCATAGCTCCATAATCCACTGAATTTAGAACTTATGTGATTGAAGACTGACTCAGGTGAATTCACTGTGTAGGGCGGTGGGGAGCGATGTGTAGGGCGATGGGGAGCGGTGGTGAGGAGGTGAGTAAATGGAAAGACTGATGGCCAAATGGTGAAGAAATGGCAAGGCTGTGAGAAACTGTGGCTGAGGAAGATAAGGTAAATACCATTGTGCATGTAGGTCGCCACATGATGACATCGACTGCATCACAATTGTAAACTGTAACTGTCCGAGATACTCGCAGGAGCTTAGAACCTAGACCAATCAATTTTAGTTATTTTTTAAATCAAATTTAATACTTTGACAATTAGAAATTATTTTTTTCCTCCACCAAAGGTATTTAGCCCCCTCAATATCCTAACAACCAATTAAAAAATATGAATATAGCTTTTTCAAAATTATATATATATATATATGTATTTTTTTTTATTTTAATTTAAAAAAAAATAATAATTAAAAACATAATTCACAACATAGGGAAAACTTTGTTAAAAAGATACATAATGCATCGAATGATATCGCAAAATCAACAAGTTAATAGACTGCGCAAAAGCTATAATCCCTAGCAAGAGGCAAAAGACTAAAAATAACTTTCAAACATATATTTTAAGCACTAACTTAAACTTCCTCATCTATCATCCCAAGTGAGAGAAGGGATTTTTTAACGAAAAGTTTTGAAGCCAATGTAATGAGCTTCTTGAGGAGTACGACCATAAACATTCCTCATTGTTTTTCAAGTTCACTTAACTTGAACATGTTTCTCATATTTTAGCTAAGCATTTAGCTTCACAACTCATCCATTAGCCTTTGCTCATCTTTGTGTTCTTACCAAGTTTAAGCTTAGGCACAAGGCCAATGTGTTCAACAATGGAGCACCCAAGAATCACATGACTAGATTCTAATGTTTCATATACACAAATATGAAAAAAGTGGTGTAACTTTTGCTTCTTTAATGGTACAAGGGAAGGCAAATTCTAATGTTTCATATACACAAATATGAAAAAAGTGGTGTAACTTTTGCTCCCTTGGTGGTACAAGGGAAGGCAAGTAGATGGATATAAAAAACAGAGAAAATGGAGGGAAGAAATCAAGTAAGTAAGTAAGAGTAAATTTAATTTTGTTGATTTTGGTTTTAATATTAGTATGAGGAATGATAATGAGTATGTGAATTTGGAGGAATTGAGTAGGAGAAAGCATTTGGGTAAAAATAATTTTAAAGAATAGAAATTTGAATGTTTTTAAATCCAAAATTAGTGAGATTGATAATGGGTATGAGAAGTTGAATGAGTTGGATAAAAGATACTATTTTAGTGGGACAATTTGGATGAAAACATCATTAGTTTAGGGGATTTTGGTTCACAATTACTCGTGTAAATTGTGATTATGTTATGGGGAACGATGGAGGCACATTGTTTAGAAATGAATCAATGAAATATAACATTGTGAGGAATGCTTAGTTGCAACTTGAAAATTTAATTATCGGATTTTATAATAAAAAGTAAATAAATGGCATCTTCTTCCAATTTTCCATGGAATTTTTTATTCAACATTGTTAATGAAGGATTGCATATAATAATAATAATAACAATAACAACAATAACAATAATCTAATTTTAAGGTCACAATCAAGCTAGACACCAAATTGGTGTATGAGACCCCCTAGTTTGTGGGACAAGGGACCGACTCCATGCAACAATTTGGCTACTGAAGTCTACAAAGGTGTACACACCCTACCCCTGTCATCAATCATGTCCCTCATATCATGATAATTATGCATAGTTTCTAATGTCTAGCATTACGGTGAGTAAAGATGCATCTAGCACAAAAATCCTAGATGTTTGAAGATTTCCAAAATGAGGAGGTTACAAGTGTAAATATTGTATACAAAATTCATTTGTTCTTTACATTGATGATTTATAAGCAAATGTTTTGTAAGCAATTATGAATTGGTTAGATTAGAGCTTCTACAAAATGCATGAGTTGAAGATAATGATATGAATGTTTGAGGGAGGTGGGTGTTCTTAATGAATGGGGTGAAATTCTTTAGGTCAACCAAAAAAAATATCAACTTTATTTCCATCCATTTTACTATGCTTGTAAAAAATCCTTGATAACCCACTTTTCTATAATGACAATTTATAAAAAAGTTTTCAACATAAAATGATTCATGATATATTGTATTTAACACAAATAATGCCCTCATTCCATGTTTAGCTTAATTCACATTTTTTTAGCTATGAAATCAAATCTTATAAACTAAATCTTTTGTATCTTTGTGATCTTGCTCTATCTAGTGTTTGACAAGCTTTTAGTCTAGTCCATATCATCTTGGACTTAGAACAAAGTAGCATGAAGATTGGGGACATCAATAATTATTTGTGTTGGATGTGGTTTAAAGGGAATTGAATGTGGGTTGAAAAATTGTCCTACCTCACCTCATTACTATATGAAGGTAATTAACATATTAAGAGTTTAAACTTGAAAATATAACTCTCAACTAAGTTTTGATAGACACGTAATAAAAAAAGATAGATAACTTGTGTATAGATTATTACCAATACAAATTCAATTTAATCTCGAATCTTTTTTTCTTCTTTCTGTAATACATTTATTTGRGAGATCCATTAGGTACTTCCCCTCATTTTGAAGATGATACCCATGGGAAACCAAACTCACTAAGAGAACAARGATATCACAAAGTAGGATTTAAACCCTGATGGAAAAAGATAACAACTTTCCTATAAAGAACTCTAACTACACCTAATTGACATCTTAATCTTGAATCTAAGAAAGATAAAAAAAAWAAATCAAAATATAAACCTATTAATACTATTATTTTTAATATTATCTTATTATTTTTTTCACATTACTATTTTCATTTTTCATTTTATTTTTTATAAAAATTAAAAACATACAATAAATTAAATTGATTGGATTTAAATGAAATTTAAATCCATTAAAAAAAACAACTTAAGCATTCAAACTACACCTAATCAATACTATATAGATTAATATAATAAAAACTACTTTCAAATATGTATTTCTGAAGTAGTAGCAGCTCAAACTTTTCATCAATCATCCCAACCCAAGTCGGAGAGCATCCTTTTTTTCCAAGAATTTCGGGGAGAATCTAATGAACCCCACGAAGATTACCATCGTCAACATGCCCCATCATTTTTCGAGTTCACGTAGCTGTACATGTTTCTCATATTTTAGCCAAGCATTTAGTACCTCAGCTCCGCCATTAATCTTTGGCAGTCCTCGTACTGTTACGAAGTTTAAGCATAGGCACAAGACCAGTGTTTTCTCTCTGGTGTTAAAAAATGGGGCACCCAAGAACCACAGGAGTAGATTTCAGCGGTGCGACTGCACAAATCTGGAGAAAAGCGGTGCAAATTCTATTGAAACTGGGTCCAGCAGCAGTGCAAATTTTGCTTCTTCAGTGGAACAGGGAAGGCAAGCAAATGGGTCTGAGAACTTGGATGAAGTGGATGGAAGAAATCCGGTAAGTAAAAGCAAATCTAATTTTGCTGATTTTGGGTCTAACGTCGGTGTGGGGAACGATAAGGGTTCTGGGAATCTGGAGGAATTGAGTGGGAGAAAGCATTTGGGTAGGCCTAATTTTGAGGGAAACACGGGGAATTTTAATGTTTTTGGATCCGAAACTAGTGAGATTGATAATGGGTATGAGCAGTTGAAGGCGGTGGGCAGAGGAGACTATTTTAATGGGGCTAAATTGGATGAAAACATCGCTAGTTTAGGTGCTTTTGGGTTCACAGCTAATAGTGCAAACTGTGATTCTGCTGCGGGGAATGATGGAGGTGCATTGTCTGGAAATGGATCGAGGGAATTGGGGGCAATTGAAAAAAGTTATTCAGATAGCGGTGTTTTGGAGAAAAATAGTGCAAATTTGGAAGACTTTGGATCCAAATGCAGTGGCAACTGTGATTCTGCCGAAGGGAGCGACGGGGGTACAACGTATAGAATTGCATCTGAGAATTTGGGGGAAGTGGATAGAGAAAAACAGCCAGATAGAACCATTTTTGATAAAAACAGTAGAACTTTTGGGGAAGTGGATAGAGGAAACCACTTGGGTTGGACTGTTTTTGATAAAAACAGTGAAAATTTGGGGGATGTAGATAGAGGTAACCAGTTGGGTAGAACCGTTTTCAATAGAAACAGGGAAACTTTTGGGGAAATGGATGGAGGAAACGAGTTGGGTAGACCTGTTTTGGATAAAAAAAGGGAAAATTTGGCTGCTCTTGGTTTTAAAACTCGCGGAACATGTGACACTACTGCTGGGAATGATGAGAATGGCACACATATAAACAGTTCAGAGATCGTGGAGGAAAAAGACAGCGAAATAGGGAGTGACGATGACTTAAAAGAAGCATTGGAGGACACTTCCCTGACTAATTCAGGCAAAGAGCAATCTGATAGCTCTGTAACTCGCAAAGTCATATCTCCATACAGTTTTGATCCATTCAAATTGAAGAAAGATAAGGGGCTGCTGGATGACGAAGAATTAAAAATGTTGAAACTTTTGGAAAATTTTGAATATAAGCATAGATTTGACCATGGTTTATTGGTAACTAAAGTTATGAACACTGAACGTATTGGGGATACTGAAGAACTTCTGACAGACTCGTTTGCAGAACTTATGTGGGGGCCGCTCACATACCGTCCTTTGCTAAGATTGACTGTCAGAGAGCATATGATTGAGAGGAGGGCTTTCATTCCTCATGCTGCAACACTTGTAGGTCTGTATACAGAAGGGGAATCGGGTGAATGCATATTGGGTGGCACTGTTGAGCTTTCGTTTAACTCTGAAGGATCTGCTGAGTTTCCTCCCACACCGATTCCTCCAAAGGGTGCACCATATCTATGTAACATGGCTGTAAATAAAAGCCTTCGCAGGTATCTATATCCAGTCTTTCAAGTATCTTGTATTCAGTTATGTTTGATAAGTTTTACCATTTAGCTTTTGAAGTTCGTAATAGTTTTTGCGTTCCTCAAAGGAAAAAAATTGAGGTTTCAATTCTTTCAATATGAAGAAGAGCCATTTACAAACAGTGCATTTTTAATGTTGTTGTTTTCATTTTCTACGGAGATTGTATGTAACAGACCCAAAGGTTAGTACAACCTATATTGCCTGCACTTTATCCTATAGATAAGGCAGGCAGCCTATGAAAGACATAATATGTCTTTTAGAAAAAATGGATCGTGAATGGATGCTGGATAAGTACAATAGGTTTGGTGTATATAGCTAGCTAGCGAATGGCCGTGGCTCATAGTCCCGATCTTACAGTAACATTAGTATCATCATTATCATTCGATTGCTATTATCTTAATTGTGTCCTCAATAGACACACTTCACTGTTCGTCCTTCTCAATGTAGTTGTTTGAAACTTTGAATTGCTTGGAAAACATACTTCAATGTTTAGCAAAACATTACATTGTCACAAGCATTAAATGTATAAAACACGTGCCAAACATCTCTAGGCCAAACATGAAGCCAAGTTATACTAAATTACTTTGAGTGTGTTTGCTGTGTACGATTCATCATTCTACATTTTTGTGAAAAGAATTACATTTCTTTAGGGTGGGCTCTCAAAAAAGTGTGCAAATAAGTTATGAACTGCACTGTTTGTTGAATTTATCATAGCTGACTATGAGAATCTACCTGAAGGATAATCTGAATTGAGCTTAATCATTTTCACAATTGCTTTGCGAATTAATATCATTATGAATATTATTCTCTTCAGATTAATATATGTTTCTTAGTTGCCAAAATATCACTATTTGGCACCTTTTTGAGGCCAAAAACATTTTTGAAACTGGACATGGAAGAATGCCTTTTGCGTTGACTAAAATCAGGAAAAAATTCATGGACATTGTGGAATATTTTCCCATTTCTTTCTGATTGTTAGCTGTTTTAGGATTGTGGGGTACATTATCGTAATAAGGATGCCTAAACTGATCTGAAATTAGTGCTAAACGTTTCGTTCCACTAATTCAGATTCTTCTAACAAGCTTGTCAATTTCCCACAATTTCATTAAAAATTGGCTTATTTAATAAAAAATCAGTATTTAAAGACTGAAATTTAAAACAAGAACTGAAATAACACAGGCAATTCTCAGCAATTGATAATGGAGTTCACCCATATCGGTTATTTCTCTGGGTCTGCTTCAAATGACGAACCGATCCATTAAGAAGGATGCAAAGTACATTCTTTTTTGTTTGCTAGTTTGTCCGTGACCTGCGGGACTAGCATGTGGCTTGAGAAACTGCGACTCAGGGGCATCTAAGCCGTCAAAATCACCTGGGGATCGCACTCGGCCTGAGCCACACCAACTCTTAACATGACTGGATTTTTTGTGTCCCAGAGGTTTTGAACCAGTGACTTCACATCACAGAATGCCTTAACAACACACTCCATCACCGACTGTCCTACACCTTGGGGACAAGGATGCAAACTACATTATTACACCTCTTTACATCAAATAATGGTCTTCAATCTGCAAAAACAGTCTCTGATGTCCTCTAGGAAGACAATAGCACAGGTTCCTCGACCTTCAATGGCTTCTTCCTGTAATAAAATGAACGCAGACTTGCCCTATCTTGACTAGATCCCCCCTGCCAATCGATAAGAGCACATTGTCTGTTCTGTGAACTGAATTAAAATCTCTTATGCATGACCTGAATCTAGATTTGAGACAGGTCATCAATCTGCAGAGGAGAGATTGATGGTTACCGTTTTTGGGTGTTGTATTCTCCATAAGTAAAGAACCCCATGATTAAATTGCTCTATTACAGAAATCGTGTACACTTTGCAGATAATGGAAGATGGAATTCCAAAGGCACGAATTGCAACAATGATCACCAAAAATGTGTTCTCTAACAATGAGCATGCATATCTCTAACAAATATGACAAGCAACGACCAACATAAATGCTTGGAAGGCATCTTTCTTCTTGTGCCACATGGCCCTTGTTTGTCGCCGTGTCTCTTGAAAATTGGTGGTTCTCTTAACCTTGACACAAAGGCTCTCTTTGGATGGCGAGTTAGAGTTCATTTCTTTCTGCAAATGTCAATTCCCCTGTTTCTAAAGCTGGATCTGTCTATATAGTTAACTGTTCTAATATGAAGCTGTATATCGATCTGAGGTGCCGCGATTTGAACAGAAGAAGATCTGAAATGCCAAGTCTGCACATAGATTGATAAGATCTGCAAACATGGATTGTTGAGGTTGACTATTCGGAGGTGCATGGGTGACATGTGAAGCCACGTTTTGCATTGCTTGGTTGGTATGATACACAAAAGGTTTAAAATAGCCTTCAAATCCTTTTTTTAAAATTGACCTCCATGAAATTATCCCACATTGCTTGGGATTTGGGTAACCATAAGCAATCTCCACGCCCTTTGAATTGGATATGGAAAGTTTTGGGTGCCATGTTGAAGCCATGTGGTGGCTTGGGAGCTAATCCTTTGCCAAGATTTGAGACCATTTGATTGGATCGGTTGTGGGGATCCTCCTGGATCACTCCTCCCCACTAAGAAGCTTTTGGACCACCAAAAGTCTAGGTTCATTCAAAGAATAAGTGAGGGTACAACTCCCTCAATTTTCTGGCTTCCATCCATCGTGCTTTACCTGGATGCATTCTTTTTAGACCCACATGGAGGTACTCCACATCACCTCTTCACGAAGTCCTCACCCTCCTGT
>JZKD02S1674718.1:404245-417760 GCA_000966675.3 Picea glauca
CAGAAAGAACCTACCCATCGAGGTGACATTGGGTGGGGAAGGTTCCTGTTACGCCAGTTTGTCCTCTATCCTATAGCCTGTGACCTAAAATAGAAACTGCGCGATAACAGGCAGGTTGCATCGATGACCGACGAAGCACCAATGGAGTAGTGTTCTACTTGGGTGAGTGTTTAGTATCTTGGCTAAGCAAGAAACAATCATCGATATCTTTATCTGTAGCCGAAGCATAGTATATTGCAACAGAAAGATGTTGTACACAGGTTCTATGGATGAAACAAACTCTAACAGATATACAGGTTGAGTATGATGAGCCCATTCCAATATGTTATCGCGCAATTTGTACTTATTCCAAAGGATAAGGTTTAGGTAGACAAATTGGCATAATAGGAGGTTATCCCATCACTATCACCTCAATGTGATACCTCTTTCTATTTAGGGTTGATAGCCTAGGGAAGATGTACCTAGTGACTTGGGGGTTTGAGAAGGTGAAGGTTAAAGTTTTTATGAAAATGTCCCCTCTCACAAGTCACACTAATTAGAAAGTCTCAGGGTTTTAACCAATGAAGTAATGAAGAATTAATATATACCTTCCCATAATAAAGCAACAAGAAAATATATCTTTTGCAAGTACAACTTGTTGTTAGTACTTCATAAAACCATGGACTTTATCAATAAAATCAATAGTTGATATATGGTGAAGCAAACAAAAATTTATAGCAGCAATGTTTATAAGACAATAGCTTCACAATAAATGCCTTAAAATGGCTTCAAAATGACCAAGAATAATTACTCATCAATACCAAAGTACTTTCATTTGTCAGAAGCAAATAAGGCAGTGTATTAATCAACTTTTTCAATCGCTTTTAGGTGTTTTTAGTGTTGCAATAGATGGTTGTAGCTTACTTTAGTAAAAACAACAAATATGTTAGTATATTAGACTATTCTAAGGTTAGGAGTAGTGATTCAGGATCTTTTCATCGTGACTTATAAAGAAGTGCATTAAATGAGCGTAAATTAAAGTGCACCATTAAAGAAGGGAAAACTTAAAAATGAAGAGAAATAAGCATCAGATCTGAACAAAACAACTTGATAACGGAGTTTGTCCCTGGTGGACTATGTCTCTGGGTCTTGCTCTCAAATGGGTAGGCTCTTTCATTAACTCAACAAAAGAATTTGGCAAATACATGAATATACCTCATTCTGAAATCAAGCTGGAGAATTAATGCCCAAATCAAAAAACAAAAAACACCACTGAGTTCGTGGCATCAAATTACCCATAAATGATTATCTTCACGCTCCAATCCAACTTTGGCACTCTCAGGCGCAAGAATATTTTTGTCTCAGTTTTCATGCCCTCTGCAACCTGCAATTATGACAGTTTTGTCTCGAAATCCATGCCTGCAAGTCTGTACATTCCGTGCCTCTCTTTCGGCTCTGGCCGGATTGTACCTCTTAAGTAATAAGTGTGGGTGGATATACCAAGTGACACCCGTGGCGCATTGGTTATGGGTGGAGTAGTTAAGGCATTGGGCATTGCGGAGGTTTTGAGGTCGAATCCCACCGTGCTCTATTTTTTAATGTTGGTTTGTAGATATATATAACAATATATTTTCCCTCCACTAAGTTTAGTGTACCCACTAGTGATACTTCCACTGACTGCTAACATTGGCGTGGTTCGCCAGATTTGGTAGACATTCTGGCAGACCCACCATATGTTTAAAACGAAATTCGTTCACGAGTTAATATTGGGCATTTATGGGATACCACGTGTCGCCCAATGATTGGGCCACATGGAGCCCAATGATAAGTCCACCCGTATGCTGACGTTGTTGCCCCATCATTTCGTACTGACACATGGTGCTTCCTATGTGGTGCCACGTGGCATCGCCTGGAGGTGCCACGTGGCACTTTTCTACTGGTCCACATGGACCCTAGAAAATCCCATTGGTAGGTGACACGTGGCAACCTCTGTTGTTGCCATTTGGCATGCTGATGTCAGTGACCCATATGATGATGTCACCCTACCATGTCAACTGCTGACGTTAGCAATACATGTGATGATGTGCCCCCCTATTGACTGACCCTGTTTGACCGCAACTTTGATCACGAATATTTTTCAAACCGTAACTCCGTTTGACGATCCATTTGCGCCGTTAGAAATCTTGAGACGCGCTCTTCACGATCATGTTGGTTTAACTGAGTTTTGGAAACTTTGAATTTTTTCCCTTTCTCTGTCTGCTGGAGCCATTCTGAGCATTCTGAGTTGCCTCTATGAGTTTTGAGTTATTCTTAGCCTTATCTGGATCCTTTTTGGATCACCCCTTCCCACTGAGAAATTTTTGGACCACCAAAAGCTTTCATCAATCAATTGGTAAGTGAGGGAAAAGTCCCCTCACTTTGTCCTTCTCAATCCACTTTGCCTTGCTTGGATATGTTCCTTTTAATCCTACTCAAAGATAATCAACATCACCCCTACGTGAAGTCCTCATCCTCATGTCCAGGATGTTATCTTTCTGTAGCTCATCCAAGTACTCAGGTTCAAACTCATCAACTGATGGTATTGAAACTTCCTCATCTTGATCCATGATCATGGGAGGCTCAAAAAGTTTCAAGTTCTCAACATTCACAACTAAGTAAATATGCATATACGGTGGAAGATCCAAACGAAAAGCATTGGTACTGCTTTTCTACAAGATAGTGAAGTGTCCATAACAAATGGGCTTGAGTTTCTTGCCTTCACCCTTCAACCTCTCCTTGCTGATGTGAAGCCATACCCAGTCTCCAACCTGGAACTGATGATCAACCCTGTGCTTGTCATGCTGAGCTTTATACTATGCTTGACTTTTCTCCAACTGTTCCCTGACTGCCTGGTGTATCTGCTGAATCCTCTGGATGAACTTGTGGGCTTTGTCCTATATTCGTTCTTCATTTACATCCGCATCTCTCATGTACATCAAGTCCAAAGGAACCTTTGGTGGGTACCCAAAACATGTTTGAAAAGGTGAACTCTGAGTGGATGAATGTAAATCCCAATTGTACTCATGTTGTAAATAGAGTATCTATTCATCCCATACCTTGAGACACTTGCTGCAGTAGCCTCGAAGAAAAAGTACCACTGTTTGTTTACCACCTCTGTCTATCTGTCGATTTGTGTATGGAAAGCAGTGTTCCTCTTCAATTTGGTGTCCACCATTCTCCACAAGCTAGTCCAAAAGTCCCCAAGGAATCGAGTATCTCAATCCAAGATGATAGATGTGGGTAATCCAAGGTGAACCCAAACATGCTGAAAGAAGAGATTAGCAGTCTGCTCAGCAGTGATCTGCTTTTTACAAGGCATCAAGATACACATCTTGTTGGACCTATCCACTATAACATACAAATAATCAGGACCCCCTTTGGTCATTGGTAAACCCCCTACAAAATCCATGGATACACTTTCCTATGGATGGGATGGAACATGAAGTGGTGAGTATAGCCCCAGTTTTCTATTAGTGGCTTACAAGTAGAACACATCACACACCCCTTTACATATTTAGTTACAATTGGTTTCATATGAGGCCAGTAACAAAACCTCTGCAAATGAGCCATAGTTTTTCCTACCCCAAAATGCCCAGACACAAGAGAAGTATGAGCTTCTCGTATTACATGGACTCGTTCACTTGTAGGAATACATATCTTTCCAAGATGGTAGAGTAACTTTCCTTGCAAACAATAGTTCTCTACCTGTGCACTAAGGGTTAGCTTCGTATATACTTCTTTAAAATCTTCATCGATGGCATATTTTTCTATATAGCTATCATGAGATAAAGAATCATTCTTCAAAATAATAGAAGCATCAATAGGAGGTCTAGAAAGCATATCAACTACCTTGTTACTTGTACCCTTTTTGTACTTGATTACCAAGTGAAACTGTTGTAGAAAACCCATCCACTTGTAGTTTCAAGATTATTGCAATTTGGTTTGTGCTTGAAGATATTGCAAGGGTTGGTGATCTGTATGTATGATTGTTTCCTTTTGTAACAAGTAGTGCTTCCATTTCTTTACACTCTGGACTAATGCATACAACTCTTTATCATATGTAGGATAGTTAATAATAGCTTGGTTAAAAGTTTCAGAGTGGTAACATATAGGCTTACGATATTGCATTAGTACCGCACCCATGGCGTATCTATTGGCATCTATCTCGATCTCAAAAGGTTGTTGAAGATTCAACAATGCTAATACTGGTGCGGTATTGATCTTCCCCTTAAAAGTGTCGAAAGATTTTTATTGCTTTCCTTCCCATTGAAAAGTGTTCTTCACACTAGTTAAGGCATGCAGAGGAGATACTATGAAGGAGAAGTTGGGAATGAATCTCCTCCAATACTGGGTTGCACCTAAGAAGCTTCGAACTTCGATTACACTTCTTGGTTCAGACCAATTTACAATTACATCAATTTTGGAAGGGTCAATTTTCAATTGTCCTCCTCCTACAATATGACCTAAGTACACAAGTGTAGTCTTGCCAAATTCATATTTACACAATTTTACATACAACTTTTCCCTTTGCAAAGTATCCAATACTTGCTTTACATGCCTTACATGCTCATCCCAAGTCACACTAAAAACAAGAATGTCATCTAAATATACAATCACAAAGTCATCTATGAAAGGCATGAATACATCATTCATCACACACATGAAAGTTGCCAGAGCATTACAAAGCCCAAACGACATAACCAACCACTCAAACAATCCCTGTTTGGTTTTAAAGGCAGTTTTCCATGCATCATGTTCTGCAACTCTGATTTGATGATATCCACTGTGCAAATCCAACTTAGTGAAATAGACAACATTCTTCAATTGATCAAGTAAATTATCTATGCGAGGAAGAGGGTATCGATTTTTCACCGTGATTTGATTTAAGGCTCGGTAATTGACACATATTCTCCATGTGCCATCTTTCTTTGGCACCATCACGATCAGAGAACCACAAGGAGATGAACTGGGCTTAATGACCCCTTGATCCAATAAGGCTTGTACCTACTTCTTGATCTTTGTCATCTCCACAATTGACATCATGTACATGCCCACATTAGAAAGAGGAGAATCCTGCTGAAGAATTATCTCATGTTGGATTACCCTCTTAGGAGGTAATCCATCTGGTTCCTGAAAAATGTTATCATACTTAGAAACAATATCAATTAATTCCTTTTTGTGAGATGGATCACACCCTTGGAAAGTGTTGGATGTCCCGACATCCTTCTCTCTGATGACCATGACTACGTATCTCTTATTAGTGTTTATAAGTCTTTTCATTTGACCTGCACTAACAAGTGTTGTATTTACCCTCATGTTGTGAGCTCTAACAGTATATTCCACTCCCCCCTTAGTAAGGTGGTACTTGTTCTCATGATGAAAGAAGACTGCTTTTCTATCATAAAGATAAAGACTTCCCAACACTATGCCACATATATCAAGTGGTACAACATCCAAACCCACTTCGTCAATCAATTTTGAAGCAATAGAAAATCTGATCCTACATTGTTTGGTGACATTAAGTTTTTCTTTGTCACATACCCAACCAAGAGGATAAGGTTTCATATGTGGTTTCCTTTCAAGATCCATTTTCTTGACAAGTGCTTCAGATATTAAGTTTACTTGGGAACCCAAATCAAATAATGTATCTATCTTAGTATGTTTAGATACAACTCTTATGTGAAATAACTCATTCCTCTTTCGTTCATCAACATGAGATTCATCATTGGAACTAGAACTAGCATGAAGAGAATTTTTACCTTGTACTCCAACTGCTGTGATCTTTCCTTCATCTCCTGAATCGTAACCAAGATCTTGTTGTACCGTAGAAATGGTCTTTATCTTCCCCTTTCCACCGAACTGTTTAGGTTTCTTTTCCGGATGCAGTTTCCAACAATGTTCTTCATCATGATTGCTCTTCTTGTAATGAGTGCAAGATGCTTTTCCTCCTTCTCTCGTCACTATAGTGGTCTTCTTGTCCTTCCTTTTAAACTTCTTAAAAGTCTTTTGTGGGAAATTGGAAGGTTTCTTTGTGGGATCTTCTTGAACATGTTTCCCCCTGTTCTCAAGGTGAGTGGCTTGCACACAAACTTTGTCAAGACTAGTAGGGTTAAACATGAACAAAGTATGTCGAATATAACTTTAAGGTGCGCCAATATACTTCATTAAAGTCTCATAATAAGCCAAAGGAATGTTCAATGCAAGAGATTTATTCCTAAATTCTTCTATGAAACTTTGTACAGTTTGTCCTTTACTTTGCCTTAAAGTTTTCCATTCCATCATTGCTTTATGTAAATACCCTAATGGATAAAATTGCTTGCTTATCGTTGATTTAAATTCTGACCATGAGGAAAGAAGCTTACCACACTTACTTCTGTCTTGAAGCTTGCTCTCCCACCATAGAAGAGTAGTGCCTTCCAACCGAAGAGAAGTCACTTTCACTTTAACTTCCTCTTCATTAATATGTTGGACACGACAATACACTTCAACCTATCAGATCCAATTATCTAGCATTTCAGGATTAGCATCTCCATTAAACATAGGTAAACCAAATTTTACATCAGGCTTTAATAATGGTTTCTTAAAAGAGGATTTATGGCTAGAATGATGGTAATGATGAGAATGCTCAGAGGAAGAAGAACTAGAACTCGAAGGTGAAGACAGAGGCTCGTGAGGATCTCCTCCAGCCCCTTGGTTTACTGAAGCATCATCATCTACATGTGCTTCCTTTTTCTTTCCTTTCTTCTTCATCCTCTTATCATAATCTCCATACATTCGCTCGACCATTTCTAACATGCGATAAAATACCATGTGAAAGTTTTTCTCATGTTCATCACGCTTGTCCTCTTCTGCCATTTTCTTCCTTCTGGATACACTGCCAAATTCAAGATTGAAAGTCTTAACAGTTCCTTCACCCTGCTTAGGCTTGGCCCTAGTAAGCATTCACACTCAACAATTCAAGTCAAAGATGACTACTTTGATACCAACACGATCCAATATCTTTTCATTGTGACTTATACAAAATTGCATTAAATGAGCATAAATTAAAGTGCACCATTAAAGAAGGAAAAACTTAAAAATGAAGAACCATAAGCATTAGGTCTGAACACAAAAACTTGATAACGGAGTTCGTCCCTGGTGGACTACGTCTCTATGTCCTACTCTCAAATGGGTAGGCTCTTTCATTAACTTAACAAAAGAATTTGGCAAATACATGAATACACCTCATTCTAAAATCAAGCTGTAGAAGTAATGCTCAGATCATAAAACAAACAACACCACTGAATTCGTGGCGTCGAATTACCCAAAAATGACTGTCTCCATGCTCGGATCCGACTCTGGTACTCCCAGGCCCAAGAAGAATTATGTCCTGGTTTTCATGCCCTCTACAACCTGCAATTATAATAGTTCTGTCTAGAAATCCATGCCCACAAGTCCGTATGGTCCGTGCCTGCAAGTAGTTAGTAGAGAACTCAAGGTAAAGGTTTTGATAGTAGTTTTTGTCAATCACTCAATATCAAGGCTTAGATCAGGGCTTTTTTAGGGTAAATGAAGTCCTTCTAGGCATCAAAAAATCTTGAAGGAACAAATGAATGAGAGAACTAGAGACAAGAGGGGTCAATAATTGAAGTGTTGGTAGCCCAAGGCTTCAATTACAAAACCCTAGGGGGGAAATGGCTACTAGGAAGTAGGTAACCCTAGGCCCTAGTAGTTTTCCTCCTTCTTTAGTTCAAAGATGAAGTAGATAACAACTTAGATGAAGCAAAATGTGCTAGGGTGTTGCAATGGAAAGGCCCTTAGCAAAAGCTTCAAGAAAATCGATTTTCTAGCATAATCTAGTAGGTGAAAGTTATTAAGGCAAGGACTATAGCACGTGTTTTAGCCTCCTAGGGTTTTAAGCTAGAAATTTCATAATCTTAGTATAAATGCAAAATAAATATAACTATAACCATTCAATGAAGAATAATTGCAGAAAATTTTCTTACATTCACCAAGAATCATCTAACAAATAGCCTAGTTGAATACTTCCACCAAGAAAAATGCCAAAATAGTCCAAAATAAGCCTCCTTCAAGAAGTGCGCACCAAATTTCAGCCAAGTAACCCTATTTAGGGTGCAAATTTAAGACCTCACACTTGTGTGAGTTAAATATGATGAAAAAATACAAGGAAAAATCCCTTATTTATACAGTTACAATGACTAGAATTAGGTCAAAAAGGCTGACATGGCCAGTTTACATGTAATATCCAGTTTTTACATTAAATGACAAATCAAAACCCTAAATCAAGCATAAATGGTGACATCAAGCCCTTTTAAGGTGATGTTATGCCTCTTTGGTTAAAAATTGGCCTCCAGGAGCAAAATGTTAGGCCTCCCAAGGCCCCTGGATCAAGCCACACGTGCCACTTGGCACACAACTACCTCCAAAGTGCCCATCAAATGTTGGGTGATGTCAAGGGTCACATAGATGATGTCATGGGCCTTCCAAGGCCTACATCATAGTGGAAGGGCAAGACCCCCTAGGTCCAAGCCTGTCTCTGGTGGAACATCCTCTTCTCTCTCTGGTGCAAACCTCTATCCTATCTCTTCCCCTGGTTGGGGTCTCAACATCCATCTGGTGGGATTTTAGCCCTATGGAGGTCCAAACTAATCATCTCCCCATGTGTACCTGTCCGTCGAGTGTGGCCTTGTAACAACAACAAGTACGCCCTCCATGGGCTCATAAGTCACATGGATCATAGCAATGTCAATCACATCTAATAATTAAGTTTATTAAACATGTGCATAAAACCCCCTTTTCCCAGGCAAGTTCTCAAAGACGTTATGTTATTCTACAAGCCAGGTTGGAGAGGACGTCAGGAGGTCCTATTGGGATAATTCTCATTGGACGTGGGATGTTTCTAGGTGAAGACAAATACATGCCATGTAAGTGGATGAAGTGGTGAGGGATGTTTGATCAATGGGTGCATTGATGATAGGGGAATGTATGGCTTACCTGTGGGTTCCTCTGAAGAGGGTGAGCTGTACCTTGTCATGGATGCAAACGTTTCCAAGCCCATTCAATGCCTTTTAGATTTTTTATCTTATTTCTTTTTCTTTCAACAGACTAGTTAGGGTACACTGCCCTGGATGGTGACCAATGGTGACAATGTTACCCACAAGCATTTCATAGAGATGAGAAGGCTAGCTCATGATGAGACCCCCTTTCTCTTGGATATGCCACCAAGAGACACTACCCTGGCGTGGTGACCAACTGAATGGTAGTGTCATATTGCTACATGCCCATGGACCTAATAGGTTGGCTCATGATGAGACCCCCTATCCTCCAACTAGGTCTTGATTTTATTATTTTACGGGTCCCTTTGTTTCTTGCTGAGAACAATTTTATTGCTTTCTCAGGGATTCCTGGGCGAAGCGTCTGAATGTTTTGTTCTTTTGGCTTTTATAATTTGGTAGCTACTTTTACCCTCGGTGCCTTTAGCCCCTTCTTCCCACAAGGTAAGGTACAACCCTTTGCTAGCTAGGAAAACCCAATGCCCAAACCAATGTATGGGATGGATGAGAGCGAAAAAGATGAAAAGTGGTAAGTATGGTTGGAACAGACGATGACCTTTCATTAACCCATCTAGTGGAAACTCAAACCCTATGGGAACCAACTTTCTAGGGCATCCTTTCATTCCCCCAGGTGTGGAAAGTGGAAAGGCACAAGATCCAAGCACACGTTAGAAGTAGAAAGAATTAAATGCCCATATTCAAATGTTTTGAGAATCAGAGTGACATATACCATGATACCCATACTTATTACCTGATGGAGCAAGACCCAGTGTTGTTGAAGGACTAGGCCGATGGGATGGATGTTGTTGCTGCTGACAAGGTGGAGGTGCTCGAAGAAGAAATATTGGCCCTCGAGGGCCAGGCTCAAGTCAATATGGCTCTTGATACTCCATGTCTAGGACCTATGGGCCTCGAGACATATTCTTCTCAGTTATCCCTAGGCTAGGGGATAACATATGGCTCCAACTCGGGGACATGTGCTCATCGTAGAGAGCATGAGAACCTCAACATATCTGGCATGACTTGTGACCTGCTTGATCTCAACAAAAAATATTAGTAAGCATTTGGGGTGGTGATATCACCCCTGCCTCATATATGGTACAAAAAATGAAAATAAGCAAGCATATATAACAATGGAAATACAACTACTCTAGCATGAAATGCAGATGGTATATACAATGAATGCAAATTCCTACCTACTTACCTCTACTTACCTGTTAGTTGAATGCTAGGTGTACTCAAATAGCCAGTGAAGCCATCCTAGAAATGCCTCATAGTACCTGCCTCTATGCTTGATCATAAACCAAAACAATGACAAGTTAAGCACAAAAATAACACGAGTTGGAAAATGTATGGCATCATCGGAAACTGTATAGTCTAGCTCATGGAGGTGGGAGGGAGGGACACAATCATGCCAAGTCATACTCTCAAGAGAGTGCTCAATCCATCGCAGAAAGGGATCATGAAAAGTCAAAGGTTCAATAGACTGACTCAAAGAGTCTGAAGGTTGTCTACCTTGGAAGTCTTCACAATCTAAGGTCTGGGAAGGAAATAGCAAGAACCTAGAGGATGTCTGACAAGTTCTTAAGGGAACGTTGAAAGATTGAGATGGAAAAATTCTTCTTGAGGTATTCAACCTACCTTTGAATTCTAGGGTTTGCCTCAAAGGAAACTTAATACAAAGGATATATTTCCCAATTACACCTTTGATGACACAACAAAATAAGATAGTTGAAGGGGGGCTAGAAAACATTATCACAAGGATCATTCTCTAGGAAAATGATGTCCTTACCTCTATCAATATTTGAGCACAACGGTGGTTGATAATCTTCTTCATGGAATAAATCCAAGTGCTCAGAGGAATAATCATCACAATCTTCAAGGTATGACCGAAAATCACTAGGAGAATATAGCACGAGGTCATCTTTAGGTATCTAAAAAAGGTTTGTAATCATACAATCTCCTTGTTGCCAATTGCCAAATTTAGTAAGGTCATATGATAGTTGTAAAGGAAAATTTTGGAAATGATCCTCAATATCATAAATGGGATCCCCATCATATCCAATCACATCCCATTTACGCTTCCCAACATGTATGAATTCATCAATGTTATGAACAAAGTCATCATCTTCGTCATAGCATGAAGGGGTTAAAACATCTAACACTTCTTCACTTTCCACATCATAAGGTAAAGAATCATTAAATTTTTTGGGAAACAACTCACCTTGCTAGCTTCAAGTATTTGGATAACTTCATCAAATGGAAGACTTGCTTCTACATCTTCAAATGTACAACAAGGAGGATCTACCTTGCCCAAAGATTCCATTTCTCCTTCACTTTCTGAATCATAGAATAAGGTATTATCAAAATCTTGAAAAGGAAAGTGACTCACCTAATTCTCTTTGTCTTGTGCAGGGGAGATAGGATCTTGGAGAGATTCATCAAACTGAGGAGTGGTTACTAGTGCTTCATCCTCATAATTCACTTCTCTAGTTAAATCTTCACTGCATTCTATCAAATCATGGGAGAAATCTTACTCTTCAAGGAGTTGAAAATTTTCTTCGTAAATCCCTTCTTCTATATCAGAGTGTTCTTGGCATTGAGTATGGTATACATCCCCGATATCTTCTACTATCTCAGTGGTGAACCCTTCATTCTCTAAGGCTATTGTGAGATTTTGAAGGGAATATTCATATGTCTGGCATCGTGGTTTGACAAACTCAATAAACCTACTGATGAGGTCTACGAAAGGTAAAATACCCCTATCTTCGCAACAACTCTTAAACCAATCTTGCAAGAAGGATGGCAGAGAAAGTATAAATAATTTTATGAGAACATCCTCCCCTCCCAACTCTATCTCTCTTATATACTTCAAGAATTCTACAATGTGAGTAATTGGGATGCCTTCAAATCTTGGAGAGTTGCTTGACCAATTTGTATCAAAATAATTTGGGTATCCTTGAAAACTTTTGAAATCAATAGTCGGATACACTTTTTCCCAAGGTGCCATGATCCCATAACTTGGAAATATCACAGAATTGAGACTAAGGTGGCACCTTGGAAAAGGTTAGTGGAGTTGCTAGATAATTTTCTTGAAACTATCAAAGGGACGAGGGAATCATCCCCAGTGGAGTCACCAGGTAAGATTTGAAAAGTAAAGGCTTTTGAGGAAAGGCTTACCGAAAAGTGTCGTCTTTGAGGAGAATTGACTCAGTGTTCCCCAACAATTGTACCAAAATGTTATCGCACAAATTGTACCTATTCGAAAGGATAAGGTTTAGGGAAGGCAAATTGGCGTAATGGGAGGTTATCCCATCATTGTCACCTCAATGAGATACATATTTCTATTTAGGGTTGATAGCCCAGGGAAGACGTCCCCGGTGACCTGGGGGTTCGAGAAGAAAAGGTTAAAGTTTCTATGAAAATGTTCCCTCTCACAAGTCACACTGATCAGAAAGTCCCAGGGTTTTAACTAATGAAGTAATGAAGAATTAAGATGTACCTTCCCAGAACAAAGCAACAAGAAAAAATATCTTTTGCAAGTACAACTTGTTGTTAGTACTTCATAAAACCATGGGCTTTATCAATAAAAGCAATAGTTGATATATGGTGAAGAAAACATAAATTTATAGCAATGATGTTTATAAGACAGTAGCTTCACAATAAATGCCTTAAAATGGCTTCAAAATGACCAAGAATAATTACTCATCAATACCAAAGTACTAGCATTTGTGAGAAGCAAATAAGGCAGTGTATTAATCAACTTTTTCAATCGCTTTTAGGTGCTTTTAGTTTCGCAATAGATGGTTGTAGCTTACTTTAGTAACAACAACAAATAGGTTAGTAGATTAGACTATTCTAAGGCTAGGGGTAGTTAGTAGAGAGATCAAGGTAAAGGTTTTGATAGTAGTTTTTGTCAATAACTCAATAGCAAGGTTTAGATCAATGTTTTTTTAGGGTAAATGGAGTCCTTTTAGGCAACGACAAATCTTATAGTAACAAATGATAATGAGAGAACTAGAGATAAGAGGGGTCAATAATTGAAGTGTTGGTAGCCCAAGGCTTCAATCACCAAACCCTGGGGAGAAAATGGCTATTAGGAAGTAGGTAGCCCTAGGCCATAGTAGTTTTCCCCCTTCTTTAGTTCAAAGATTGATCTGAACCCATGGGGTGATTAGTTTTCAATGATTGGTTGATTCTGTCACTCCTTAAAAAAGGGTCAAGTATAGATTGTTTTACTTGAGCAATTTGCAATTAAAGTTAAAGTTGAAGTCTTATAAGCTTGAATCCAAAGTGAATAAAACCTCCTTAGTTTTTCTTATGTGTTATATTGTTGGAAGATTGGTTGTTGTCATTGATGTCAACCCTAGTCATGGGTTTTGGACCAGAAGATTCATGAAGTTATTTGGAAATGAAGGAAAATGAAAATGAAGATACAACACCC
>JZKD02S1674718.1:441873-460299 GCA_000966675.3 Picea glauca
TGAGGGTGTTATCTCGCCTTGTGAAAAATTTCTTCAGCGTTTCTGGTAGCATCTCAGATTTTATCAAATACAGACCCCATAGCCCAATGGATGTGTAAGCTGTCTCAACCAATTTGTAAACTCTTTTACAACAAAACATACCTGTTCCTTTTACCTAGCCTAAAATCTAAAGTCAAAACAAAGTTAAATCATATAGAGAGATCCCTCTCTGAAGCTGGAAGGGCTAGATCCCAGCTTTAAAAGTGGTTGGTTAAGGTTACCTTTGTAGATTTCCTCTTTTTCAACCTCTAGGAAAATTACAGAGTGATAACAGACTGGTGCATGCTCCTCTCCTCATGCCTTGATGAAAATGCGCCTTTAATTAAAAATTGGGGTGGATAAACCAAAAAGATCGTTGGCCCAAGTGACTGGCGCGCATTTGTTAAGGCTTGAAAATAAGGGGAGGTCCCGGGGTCAAGCCCACGGGCCTCCCCATCTTGGACTATGGTTAAAACCCATGGCATTTAGATAGCGGAGGGTCTAACTTTAGCAGAACCACCGGATGTAGTGGGACCTCCGCTAGATTTGGCGGGGTACACTATAATCTAATTGTTTTTGAAAATTTGGAAACATGCCCTCATTGGGCATTTTGGGGGTGCCATATGGTGCCCTCTGATTGGGCCACGTGGCACCCATATATTGGCCCTTGGTTGTCCAGTCATCTGCCATGCAACTACTGATTGTACCTACCACGTCATCTTGTACGAACTGCCACGTCATCTTGTACAGACTACCACATCATCTATATGGACTACCACGTTATCTATATGGACTGCCACCTCAGCTAACATTTCATCTACCATGTCATTGTACCGACTGCCACTTGGCACAATTTGATTGGTCCACGGATCGACCCGAAAATGCCAAATCTGGGTGACACATGGCAGCCTCTGGTGCTGCCACATCATCATGTTGACATCAACATGCCACATGTCTCCTTCCTTCTCCTATCATGTGTGTTGTATAGATGTTGACATCATCCGTATGGATCATGACATCAACAATATGGATGGTGACTCATCCCCTGCTAACTGGGCTAGGTTGACCAAACATTGACTGCAAATATCTTTCAATCCGTAACTCTTTTTAACGAGTCGTTTGCGTCGTTGGAAAGATTGCGACGTGCTCTTCGCGATCATGCCATTTTCACCGAGTTTTGAGAACTTAAAATTTTTCCCATTCTCTGCTTGGTGAGGCTATTCTGAGCCTCCTGGGACACTTATGAAACTTTTGTGATGTTCCCTAGATCCATCCGGATCATGTCTCCCAAATGGAAAGACTTTTGGTCCCCAAAAGTCTTTACATTATAAGTTTCATGTCCATTGGACTCACAATAAGAAACCCATACCCAAACTACCTCACAAGGCCTAACAATATCAACATGTGCCAAAAAAGAAGTGATCAACAATGATCACTTTTATATAGTACCCTTCTATGGGGTCTGAATCACAACATGAGATTTACAAAGATGGCCACTCTCAACTAACTTAAGGATTTTCGCCATTCGTTCAACCATTATGCCGAACATGTCCTCTTTATCGAGTTTTCCTTTCTCTGGTAGTTTGTCTTCTCCTGGTGGCGAATTTCCCTGCAACACTGCCTGACTGGATGTCTCCCTTGGAGGTGTCTGCCTGGTCTTCTTGTTCCTATTTTGAAGTAGATCTCAATGTAAGGCCCAACAAGTGGCCTCATGATGCCCATCTCTGCTACAGTGATTGTAGTGGTCTTTCTCCTTTAGAGGTGCATTTCCCCTGCTCTTTTTTGGGTGTGGAAAGTAATCTACCATCCTCGTCCTTCTCCCTATTTCCATAACCTTCCTGCACAAGGATTTTCTCTTCCACACTGGAACACTGCGTGGTTATTCAATCCACAAAAAGTGCATGGTATTTGATGCCACAAGCTCTGTTTTATATGATTAACATGCTTATAATCAAATGGTATTTTAGAGTTTCGAGATTTCTTATACCTCGGTGAGTTTCCTCTAGAGTCAGACTGGTAAGAAGAGTTGGGTTCAACTCTTTCATTATGATGCTCAGCTCTCCCTGGAGATGTATCGAATCCTTGATCATGAGAAGTTGTTCTCTTGGCCTGCACTGAATCAATTTCATCTCCTGATGAATTGTTGACTCTTGGAGTCTCAATGACTATCTTGGGGTTTTCTTCCCGAATGGTTTTGGAGCTTTCTCCAACATCCTTTGGGACATAGTCTATCTCGACATATCAAGGCCAAATCACTGCCTCGATGGGATCCACAATACCTTGGACATTGGCTCCAAGGCCTCCTCCTTCGTATCCCATTTTTCTCATCAACTTTAAGCTGATGCAAGAAGCATGTTGTTCAAGGATTTCAAAAGAATCATCAACATTAATCAAGAAAGGAACTACACATGGTTTAGTTACCTCCACCTCAAATTGGGACTCTTGGTCTACTTCTTGAGATGTTTCCAATTGTTCCTGGTGTTGATTTTTCAATAGACAAGGTTAAGCATGAAGTTCATTCCATTTTAGCATTTGACTTAACCATAAGCAATAATGTTGCAGCAACCAAGATCACAAGAAGAAACACCATGGAAAAGAACACAAGAAGTATCCTAGGAAACCCTTCTCAACAAGGGAAAAAAACCCAACCACATCCTTTCCTATATTCTTCAAGAGAAATACCTTCACCACCAAAAAACCTAGCACACAAGAAGGTGCTCAAACATTATAAGACTAGTGCCCAAGAGAGGTGCACACTTTTCCCAAGAAGGTGTACGTGTTGAAATTTACAAACTCACATGGAAGATATGATTCCTCAATGGGGAATTTACTTTTACTTATACCAGACTGAACCTGTCAACAGAAGTGTCTATTGGCACAATAGGGCTGACCTCTCTATCTTATAATATAATTAATATTAACCATATTAATTATCTTTTACATTAATTACCAGTTACATTAAGGTGGGTCCGACCTGTACCCTTTACATTATAATTAGGGTTACAGGTAGGTCTGACTCTTGAACAATATAGCAAGGGATCTTATACACCCACTAGTGCTCATCCACTAGGGGCACATACATAGGGATGTCCATATCTCTGGCTCACTACATTACACATAAGAACCACTTCTTCACTAGTGCTCAACCACTAGGATCACATTCACCCGTGCTCGTCCACTCAACAAATCTTCTTTCCCACTACATTACACATGAGAGTCATCTGGATTTTCTCATCAAATCTCTGCTCAGAGGAGGCTAATACATCATCTTCATTTCTGTTATCATGACGATGCACCCAACACTTTGGGATTTCACACATTCACCTTGTGCTCAGCCACATGCACGCCCAACTATGCAGATCTCCTTTCTCATTGCGTTACGCAGGATAATCATTTGGAGTTCTTCTCAACTCTCTATAAGGAGGAGGCCATCTCTACATTCCAACTCTTTCTCAGATAGGAACCACACACCACTCTCAGGAGCTCTCTCTCAGGTTTGTGTCCTGAAGAATTTCTCACATAGCTGCAATAATCAACACTCCCTCTCAGCTAGGGAGGCATTATTCATCATGCCAAGTCTCACACGAATGTACTTTGAACTTTGTCATGGTTGTAGTCATCAACACTCCCTCTCAACTAGGGAGGTATTATTCACCAAGTTAATTTGGTGAATATGTCTGCAATCTGCTCATGTGTAGGAAGGTACTACATATATACTATTTTCCTCTGCATCATATCTCTGATATAATGATGTTTTATCTCAACATGTTTCGATCTATCATGAAACACTGGGTTCTCAAAGATATTTACACACATCTCTGGTTATCATCATAGGATCCATCTCATGATCAAGTAAATCTGTTAGAAGTGTGTGAAACGATACTACTTCGCATACTCAATGATACATACTTTGCTTCTGTGGTATTCAAGGCCACATAGATTTCATTTCCTGCTGCACCAAGAAACCATGACAACTTTTATGGTAAGACAACAACTAGATGTTCTCTTCCCGTCCGCTATACTCTCTATTCAATCTATATCTGCATATCCTGCAAACTCAAGTTCACACTGGGGGAATATCTCAATATATGCTTTACTACTATCAAGTGAGTCTGTCTCGGTTGGCTCAAGGATTGTCTAGGCACATTCATTACAAGGCATGAATCAGGTCTTGTGTTAGCTAGATACATCAATGGTCCAATCATTTGTGGATCACTCCCATATGAAGCATCATCATTCATTTTCTTGAAATCCATCGCCCTGGTTTTGCATTCTGTCATACTTAACTTCTTTAATATTCCCATTGTATATTTTCCTTGACTTAGGAAAATCTCATTGGTCCTCTGTCATACTTTTTGTCCCAAGAAGTAGTGCATCATACTTAGATCCTTGATCTCAAAAATTAGAAGTCGAGGCTTGCTTGTTTTCAACAACAAGACTTTCTAAATAAGTCATCAAAAATCAGGCTCTCGTCACCAACACTATAGTAATATAGGTTTTGGATTAATAATACTCTAACTGAGACCCAAACTCATGAAGAATCCATTCATCTGATATAGTTTCCAACTCATGGATGGTAGTACAGATGGAAGTGTATTGGTCTTAATGGATCAATTGTCTCATCATAGACAACTCCCTCTATTTGTGAGAATCCTATAGTTTTGTATTTCTTGACACTTTCGTCACTTGCATGCTTTCTCTTACAGACCTACTTGGAAGTTACCACAGACTTCCCTTTTGGTTTATGAATAATATCTTATACATGATTATTTAAGATACACTGGTATTTTTCTATTATGGCATCTTGCCATACTTATTTCTCTTTTTTTTTCTTCAATGAAGTGGCTTATGACTAAATAATAGTTTTGAAAACACTTTTGCTTTCTCAGGGTATCCCTTGAGCGACTTGTATGTCTCTCTGTCTTTTAGCAAAGTTTTGTTGATCCTGGGCATACCTTTTATGCCCCACTGTAACATCTCTGGTTATATCAACTGGAGTAGTTGAATTTGCAGGAATACTGTCTATCTTCCTCTGGACTATTGAGGATATTAACTATGTCTTCCTTTTATTTTGTTTTTGACTCCCTATAAGTCAAGCAACTCTCTCTGAAGTCTGAAGGAAGGGAATATTTCTTTATTGCTTTGTTAGATCCTTTTATGTCTTATTGTCCAACATAATAATCAATCAAATACAATTTGGACTCCCATACCAGGGATAATGGTCTAAGTCTTTGAGGGCTCCCATACTAGGGATAATACCCTTTATTTCTTAAAGAATGCAGTCAACTATAAAATTTGAGATCAATTGATTTACCTGGGTTTGTATTCATATTTAGCTTAGAGGAAGTACTCCTCGTCTCTCTTCTCTTCATCCTTTTGAGATGGATCTGGATCAATGTCAACGGTAGAAGCACATTGCCTTCCCTTCTTCCTGGTTGGACAATTTCTTGCATAGTGTCCATATTTGTCACATCTGAAGCACCATATTTATGAAACATCTCTTCTTTGATTATAACCTATGTTTGATGAAGACTTTTCATCTTTGAATGTTTGTCTAAAGTTTCTTTTGAATTTTCCTCCTTTCTTTGTATGTAGCGCAAGAGCATGATTTTCTTCTGGGGAATCTTCCACTCCTCTATTTTTAAGTCTAAGTTCTTCTTGAGTACAATCTGTCCATAGACGATCAAAGGTTGGTAGACTTTATCTTCCACTGATACTCTGAAGAAAAAACTCCCAATGTTTTGGAAGGTTGTTGAGAGTGGTTGAGACAAGTTCTCTATCAGACATGATTTCTCCAATGGTTTCTAGCTGTTCTTTAATCTCTGATATCTTCATAAAGAAGATACCAACTATGTCACTTTTCGTCATCTTGGTACTTTGAAGTTGACTCTTCGAGGTAAGAGCTCCGAGGGTGTTGTCACTTTCAAACATTTCTTTTAATGCTTCATACATATCATAAGATGTCTTTAGGTTGGCAATACGAGGTAAGAGATGATCTCTTACTAAGTAGATGATTAGTTTTCTTTCTTTGACATCTTCTTCCTTTCTTATCTTCTTTTCTAAATCTATAGTTGTGGCTGGTAAAGTTTTAGTTACCACAATTAAAAGGTCATCTTCTTCAAGGGTGACCTGAAGCCTTGATTTCCAGGAGCTGAAGTTGCTTGCTCCATCAAGCCTATCTTCTACTAAGGCTCTCTTCTTCATTTGTTTTGATTATTCAAACTCTCACCAACTGGACTTGGAAAATCTGATGATTAGGTTGGATTAGTAACCTTGGATTTTGTTGGGCTTATGACTGCCAACAATCAACTTTGAGAGTGTCATAGAAATTCTTGTTGAATTGAAAAATATTTCTTCAAGAAGTTGCAGAAGTCTAAGATCAAGATTCTGCAGAAAATCTTGGCACCCTAGAAACCCTAGGGCCAAAAACAGAAAAATCCTCGGAATTTTATTTTGAAGGTCTTTGGATATGCGCCGAGGAGGGCCATACAACTTGGTCTAAAAATTAGCTCCAACGTCCACTTATAAAGGGGTGAAAGGGCTGATCAAATGAGGGCTATACAGATTTCTGCAGAAACCCTAGAGGCCATACGAAACTGCAGAAGGAGGACATTTTATCCTTTTGAATTCTTTTGCAGGGGTTCTTCAAGACCTATGCTTTGATACCATGTTGATTTTTCAATAGACAAGGTTAAGCATGAAGTTCATTCCATTTTAGCATTTGACTTTACCATAACCAATAATGTTGCAACAACTAAGATCACAAGAAGAAACACCATGCACAAGAACACAAGAAGTATCCAAGGAAACCCTTATCAACAAGGGAAGAAAACCCAACCAAATCCTTTGCTATATTCTTCAAGAGAAATACCTTCACCACCAATAAAACCTAGCACACAATAGGGTGCTCAAACCCTTGAAGACTAGTGCCCAAGAGAGGTGCACACTTTTCCCAAGAAGGTGTACTTGCTGAAATTTCCAAACTCACATGAAATATATGATTCATGAATGGGGAATTTACCTTTACTTATACTAGACTGAACCTGTCAGTAGAAGTGTCTATTGGCACAACAGGTCCGACATATCTATATTATAATATAATTAATATTAACCATATTAATTATATTTTACATTAATTACCAGTTACATTAAGGTGGGACAGACTTGTACCCTTTACATTACAATTAGGGTTACAGGTAATTCTGACTCTTGAACAATATAGCAAGGGATCTTATACACCCACTAGTGCTCATCCACTAGGGTCACATCCATAGGGACGTCCATATTTTTGGCTCACTGCATTACACAGAAGAACCACTTCTTCACTAGTGCTCATCCACTAGGATCACACTCACATGTGCTCGTCCACATGCATGTCCACTCAACAGATCTTCTTTCCCACTGCATTACACAATAGAGTCATCTGGAGTTTCTCATCAACTCTCTGCTCAGAGGAGGCTAATACATCATATTCATTTTTTTTCTCATGACGATGCACCCAACACTTTGGGGTTTCACATGTTCACCTTGTGCTCAGCCACAGGCACCTCCAACTCTGCAGATCTCCTTTCTCACTGCGTTACATAGAAGAATCATCTGGAGTTCTTCAAAACTCTCTGTAATGTGGAGGCCATCTCTACGTTCTAGCTCTGCCTCAGATAGGAACCACACACCCCTCTCAGGGGCTCTCTCTCAGGTTTGTGTCCTGGATAATGTCTCACATAGCTGCAATCATCAACACCTGGTGAGAAGGATCAGTGGAAAATGCTTCTAGGAATCATCCTTGGTTTTTGGATGCCTGTAGGTCATCTTGATTTGTTTGACAAAGTGTGCATGCATTTTCATTGTCATGCTCTCTCTCATAATTGGTGAAGTTACCTTGGTCACAAGATGGTCCCATCACCGTCTCATTCGTAGAGCCTTCACCTGTTTGCATCTTCATGGCTTGCAACTACTCTTGCAACTTTCGGTTCTCTTCCTTTGCAACATGCAACAATGTCTTCAATCCATCATTCTCTACTTGAAGCATTTGGTTGAGCTCTTGAAGCTCATCGAACCACTACTATTTTGGTGACCTTTCCATCCTTAGCTTCAACACCTGCAATTGGTATCAAGCCTGCTCTGATACCACATGATCTAAACCCGGGGGGTGATTAGTTTCCAATGATTGGTTGATTCTGTCACTCCTTCAAAAAGGGTCAGTTATAGATCATTTTCCTTGAGCGATTTGCAATTAAAGGTAAAGTTGAAGTCTTATAAGCTTTAATCCAAAGTGAATAAAATATCCTTAGTTTTTCTTATGTGTTATACGTCATGCTTGCATTTAATATCCTATGTGCGGAAATTCATATAAAAATAACATAAGAACATAAAAAAGATAATGGATTTGAAACTTCCCTTGATAATAGAGTTCACCCGATGTGGGCTACCTCTCTGGGTCATTCTCCAAAAGAGCACTGCAGCTAATTGTTTACGAGAAGCTCCTGGATAATTCAGTGCGGGTTTCCTCCCTCCGATCAGCTAAGACAATCATTACACACAGGACAAACCTGAAGCGCTACTTCAGGTCAGTTTTTTTTTTTTATAGTATTTAATAGTTAGTTTAAGTAGTTTAGTTAGATATATGTTTAGTTTAGATTTGTAGTTAGAATTAGTATATTAGTTATTAGTTTAGTTAGTTTTTGTTTTATTTCTTTTCATAAAATTATAAAATCAAAAAAAAATAGCTCTCGCTGTCTTAGGACATAATACAAATGAGTTTTTCAGGTTTTCATTCAAATCTGTAAATTGTAATTATTGTACATTTTATGAAAAAGATTTATTTCAGTTAGTAGTTAGATATTTTTTTAGAATTGGTATAGTATTAGATAGTAGATTGTATATATAGAATAGTTAGATTAGTTTATTAGTTTGTTTCAATTGTTATTTTTAGTTAGATTAGTTAATTTAGAGTAGTTTTCTTTTTGTTTTCTTAGGACTTAGATCGGCTAATGGAGCCGCTAAACCCGTCAGGGTGGGTTATCCCAAACGGCTTGGGTTATTAGACAACCCCGGACCGGATCCACTCTTCCAGTTGACAGACGATCAATTTCGCCCGTCAACAAGTCTCACCCGAAGCAATTATGAGGGGGTTGCAGGACAGAGATGTCTACAACCAAAGGGAAGATCAAGTGGATTTAACACAAGAACAACACAACATTCATATATCACCTATCAACTTAGATCTATTCTGCACATCTACTTATCAGATCTAAAACAATAATGCAATCATAGTATATCAATGACATAAATAAAATACCA
This sequence comes from Picea glauca, assembly GCA_000966675.3. Taxonomy (NCBI): domain Eukaryota; kingdom Viridiplantae; phylum Streptophyta; class Pinopsida; order Pinales; family Pinaceae; genus Picea; species Picea glauca. The sequence goes on from JZKD02S1674718.1 coordinate 451,192, forward strand.
ATCACACACAACACAAGATGTATGTGGTTCACCCTCTCTCAAGGGCCATGTCCACAGAACTGTGCTATAATATATTAGTGTAAAGCATACAGTTCTTGTTTGCGCTCTTAGCTAGCATATCTTCTTTCTTCTCCTCTCTTTCTATCCCCTCCCTGCGCACCCAGCTGCAGGGTTGATTTTCACACCCAACTAAAGATCTTACAATACCAGAAGGCTCTCACTCTTAACACTTCTCTCTCAAACAACAACAATCTCTCCTGGCAACAATACCACTAGATTGACAATAATATCGTACCAACGCAAACTAGGTCCTTATGACTTTTATTTATACATTACAATAGCTCACCGACATCCTTAGGCAGAAACTTAGGTGTCCAAAACCCTTCATACCAAAACCCTAGATACAAAAACCCTAGGTGTCTAAAACCATAGGTCAACTTGACCCGTGTTTTCAGGGCTTCGCCAACCTGTCTTTCCTTCCTTCTCGCGCGGTGCTCCAAAGCATCCAACGGTGGATTTTCCCCCTTGTTGAGTTGTCCACGATCCTTCTTTCTTGATTATTTGTCATCCCTGATCTCCTCATCCAATGGCTTACTTCACTCTGTATTTTCTTCTCTTTTGCTCACTTCGACCCAGTAACAGTCACTGTGTCTTCCGCGAAGTTCGCAATCTCCCTTTTCTTCCTCGATATTCACATACTTCCATAACCAAGGGCCAACAGGCCCCCAACACTCACATGTGACTTGTCCCAAGGCACTTTAGATCTGAGCTTCCTATTTTACTTCAACTCCAGACTGCGCAGCGCAGCCTCTACTTTCTGCTCGATGTGTCCTGTTTTTCCCTTGTGCAGACTGTCTTTTCTATGTCTGGTACCCAGTTTGAACTACACCTGGTACCTAGACCCTTTTCTTCATTATTTTACTGAGATCTGTGAGGCAGATGGTTGTCATATTACAATTTCAACCGGCACCCATTCACTAATCCTTCCTTCCCTTCTCCCTTCAACGTTTTCAATTGCGCAACTTCTCCCTTTGTAACATAAGCGATCTCGTATGGCCCTAGCCAGTGCGTTCTGAACTTCCCAGGATGTTTTATGAACTTGTTATCATATACCAGTACTAGATCACCTTGTTTAAATGCCTTCTTCCTGATGTTTCTGTCATGGTAGGCCTTCTCTCTTTCCTTTTGTACTTGTTGATGGAATCCTGCAACAAATATGACTTCCTCCAATCCAACCAACTGTGCAAGCCTCTCTTGAAAACCACTAGGGTCATCCATAGCTGTAAAGGCAACAATTCTCAATCTTGGTACCAGATATTCCATTGGAACAACAACTTCAAGACCATAAACCAATTTGAAGGGGGTCTGCATTGTCAGCTTATTTCAAGTGGTTCTATAGGCCCATAATACTGCTGGTACTCTTAGGTCCCAATCATCCATGTTCACACTGAAAATCTTGGTTAGTAGTGTTTCCAAGATCTTATTGAATGCTTCCACAGACCCATTTGCTTGTGGATGATAAGGTGTGCTCTTCTGATGGTGGAATGCAAATTCTTCAATCAGGGATTCAATTATCTTATTGATTAAATGTGTTCCCTGATCACTCATAAGGATCTTTGGGCATCCAAACCTGGTTATGATGTCATCAAATATGAAGTGCGTAGGTGTAGTTGCACTACAGTCCTTAACTGCTCTTGCTTCATCCCATCTGGTCAAGTACTCTATTGCAGTAATTATGTACCTTTCTCCTGTGCACTTTCCTGGTGGGTTTATAGGTCCAATGAAGTTAATGGCCCATTTCTCAAATGCTTTTAGGGTCAGATGTGGGGCTAATGGAATTTCATCTCTTCTAGATGGTTTCCCAACTCTTTGGCATACATCACAGGCTCTGAAATAGTCTTTAGCATCTATGTGTAAGGTAGGCCACCAAGGGCTAGCTCTCAGAACCTTCTGTGTAGTTTCTTTTCTTGCATAATTCCCTCCTTCGATGCCTTCATGAGATTCTGTGAGGATCAATGGTCGTTCTGCCTCCATAACACATCTTCTTAGTATCTCGTCAGGTCCCATCTTGTATAGATGTCCAACTATAAGTGAGAAGTCGACAACGTGCACTACTAGTTGTTTCTTCTAAGGAATTGTATATTCACTAGGTGCCATTCCTGTTGATATGAACCAAACTATCTCGACGAAGTGTTCATCAATATTTATAATGGCCAATATTTTTGCATCTGGTAGTGTATCCTACAAACTGGTGGGCTCTTCGCCATGTTCCAACCTTGACAAATGGTTAGGGCCTTTGTTCATTCTCCCTGGCTTTACTATGATCTCAAAATCATATTCTTGAAACAACAGAAGCCAAATGCATATCCTTCCCCCCAACACTGGCTTGTTGACTAGGTATTTCAACGTGGAGTGATCAGTAAACATTTTAAAGTGTCCTCCCAACAAGTAGTGGCGAAATTTCTGCAATGCATACACCATGGCCAATCCTTCTCTCTCTGTAGTGGTGTAGTTGATCTCGACAGTTCATAGCTTCGTGCTAGCAAAGGCTAACGGGTGGTCAATATCTCCTCCTCCTGATTGTGCTAACATAGCTCCTAAAGCAATGGAAGACGCATCAACATGCACATGAAACTCCTTGGTTCAATCTGGGAAAACTAGAATGGGCCCAATAACCATTTTCTGTTTCAGTGTGTCGAAGCTCTACTGGAATTCTTCTGTCCAACTAAACCGACAATCCTTCTTCAACAGCTTCTCCATGGGTGCTATAATCTGAGCATATCCTTTAATGAACCTCTTGTAGTAACCTGTGTATCCCAATGCAGTGCATAGCTGTTTAATTGAAATAAGAGGGGGTAGATCAACTATAATGGCGATCTTGGATGGATCTACCAACAATCCTTGCTTACATACAATATGTCCTAATAGAAATCCAAATGGTAAAAATAAAATGCATTTCTTCAGGTTCAAGGAAATTTGGCACTGCCTAAATTTATCCAACATTAGCTTTAGAAATTCAATATGATTCTTCAGTAAACTAAAAACAGTCCAATCATCAAAATACGCTTCTAAAAATTTATGCAAAAATTCCTTGAATGCTTCTACCACCACCCTGGAAAAGATGGTTGGGGCATTCTTCAATCCGAATGGCATCACTGTATATAGTTAGGATCCCCATTCTGTTGCAAATGTGGTCTTATGGTGATCTTCCTTGGCAATCCGGATCTGATGGCATCCTGAAAATCCATCTGTAAAAGAATATACCTCTTGGCCTCCCACATTATTTAACTCTTCATCAATGAATGGTGTAGGGAAGGGGTCATGCAAACAGGCATCATTCAGCTTCCTAAGATCTACTCATATCCTGATCTCTCCTATCTTCTTGTCTTGCACCACCATAGGGCTAATCCACTCTGACTCTTCGACGGGTTCTATGATTCCTGCTTCCAACATTCTATCAAGCTCAATCTTCACTTTTTCCTTATATTTAGGGTTCAGTCTGTAAGGTCTCTGTTTAACTGGTCTTTCATCTAGTTTTAAAGTAATCCTCATCTCTCCCATAGGCCCTTTAATTCCCTTCATATCAGTGAACTTGGTTGGAAACAAGTCCTGATATTCATGCAGTAACTCTGTAATTTTGTCAATGGTGGTAGCATCCTAGTAATCCACAACATTTGCAAAATTTGGTGTCTGCTTTGTTCCAATATTGACTTTCTTAATATTGATCGGTTTTCCAATGAATGGCATCTCAACTCTTGTTCCTTCCACATCTCTTTGACCTTATAATTCCACGATGTTTACCTTCCTAGTATCGTCGTCTTCATCAACATTGATGTTGTAATATCCTTGCAATTTCTGGAGAGGCACGGTCCATTCATCCTCTTCTTGTTCCAAAGGAAGGATAGATGCCTCCTCGAATACTTTCTGTCTCGCAATCTATAGTGCTTGATCTACTGAAGGAAATTGGCTTTCAAATAGGAATGTAGTTACAAAATTCCGAGTCATACCTTCCCAATCCGTAGTGATGAGGTGCAACTCTGCTTGGAGGTACCAGTTTATAGGCATCATGTCCAACGTGTTAATGAATTTGTGCACTCATTGTTTTGGAGGAATGTTTCTCCAGGCTTCCTCACAACTCTGCACATGGTCCTTTGGACAACTTCGACCTGTGTACTGAACTTCGTAGCCTTCTACTTGTGTTGAGAACCACACTGTCATCAGGGTATGACACTGCACCCAATTTGTAATGTTACTTTTGTGTGCCCACCACCATCTTGCTGGTGTGGCTTTAAAGGCCTCATCCATTACTAATAATATTTATTGTATTGGTACACTTTCTTCGAAGTCCGACACGAAGGTTTCTAAAGGATTCAGACCATCAAAGGTGGGTAAGTTGCTTACTATTGTGCCAATCCAACGAACTTCTGTGGTTAATCTATCACATCTTCTTGTAGATACTTCATACATCTTATTCTGCCAGTTCTCTAGTGCTTCTTATGAGTCTGATGAACATACGTTGTCACTTCACCAACTTAAGTTTCCATCGGTTGTGGGATTAATGTAATCCTGTTGTCTGGCTGTTAATTTGTATATATTTTCTAGTGCATATGTGTGGTCTTCTTCTATGATAGGTTATGCGTATCATTGACCTTCATCTGGATCTAAGGGTGTAATGACCCTAAGGCCATCTCTTTCAAAAGTCATGCATCTTTTCTTTAAATCAACCACAGTGGAATTATTGAAATCCCAATCAATTCCTAACAGCGCGGGGTAAGGACAACTATCATCAACGATTTTAATTACCTCAAAATCTGCAAATGTTCTTACTCCATCAATGTCCACAGGGACATGTTCTAATCAGCCAAAAGGGCTTACAGCTTGCTGGTTAGCCATCCTAATCCTGAAAGGGAAATAGATCAACTTCAGTTTTCCCATCAGCACCCAGGTTTGCTTCGTCGTGACATTGACCTCTGACCCTAAGTCAAGGACTACATAATCTATCTCATACTTTCCTATTTGAGCATTCAAATGTAGTTCCTTATTTGTCCTTCTCTTCTTACCGATTTGCTGTACTGCCCTATTCAGTAAGGGGTCTATCTTTCCTAGCTCATATTGTTTGATAAAATTTTGTAACTCTTGTATAGCGTTTTCATCCTGAATCAACTTAATACAAGTATATAAAAATTCCATGAGCTTGCTTACCTCTTTTCCTTCTTTTGGCGAAGCGGACTGGTTAAATTCCATAGGCATTCCATATTCTCTCACTTCTGGTCTTGTCTTTGATGAAGAAACTTGGTCTCCTCTGAATTCTTTCCTTGCTTCCTCAAACATTTGTCTTTCTTTCTTTGCGTCAAACATTTGTGTCTTCTTTGTAGCTTTCCTGATTCCTGAATCTTATGTAGTCTTCCCTTGGGTCATTCTGTCATCTCCTGTAATAGTGCCTCCTCTTGTTATAACATTGACTCTAGGGTCTTCTCCACGAGGTTCAACATATATCAATTTCACTTGCGGGTTTTGTTGAGGTCCTCATCTTTCCTGAAGCTTAGCTAGCAGCACAGGACAATCTTCTATAACATGGTCAAATGAGTTGCAGCAGCTGCAAGTTGTACAAGGGTTCTGGAAATCCCTTGCGAGGTGTCCTGGTTGTGCGTAGTTATAACAGATTATCTATCCTCAGCCTTGACCCATTCCTCCTCCTCGTCCTCTTCCTCTAAATCCACCGCAAGGATTGAAGTTTCCTCTCCCAGGAGATTTATACTGCGTAGTGTTTCCTTCTTGTTGTACTTCACCTTGAATCTTATATATGTCTCTTGAACTTTCATGCATGATATTGTAAGCCATACAATCCCTATCATCATGTCCCATAGAATTACAGAATGTACTATACAATATTGTAGGTGTCTGAACATATTTTTGCATGTAGTAGCACTCACCGGGGCGATGTATATTTCTGCATACCTCAGACCAAGGTAAGGTGACTTGCTTCAAAGGGATCGAAGCTACAGAAGCCAAGTATTCATTGAATAGGGGACAATGTTCCTTCTCATGGCCTTCTAATCTGCATCTGACACACTAGATGTCTTCTCTTTTATCTTTTCCCTTGTCTTTCTTCATAACTTCGACTTGCAAAGATAAACTAGTTAGCTGACTCAAGATCTTACTCATACCTGAGTTGGATTCTTCCATAGGGGTTGATTCTAACTTCATGGCGATCTCCAGTGCCTCAGACTGTGAAGAAATCTTCTGTTGCATCAGGGGAACTCTGATGTGTGGTAAGAGGGCAGCAATGAACCATTCTTTGTTCTGTTCATCTGGGATTTGAAAAGTCAATCGACCTGTTAAGGTTTTGAATCTATGATTGAATTCCCAAACAGGTTCGGCCACCTTCTACTTGATCTCTTTCATCTCTATGATACATTTTGACTCCGACTTGGATTTCTTGAACTTTGCAATTAGCACATTCTTAATCTGATTTAGTGGCTTAGGCTGTGCAAGTCCTTGGACAAGTTTCATGTACTAGCTCAGTGTGCAATCCCTTAGAGTGAAACTAAATTGGGTTCTTTTGACAGCTTCGTCAGTGACATTTTCAATATTCCATATGGCTTCACATAGGAACTAGTGTTGGTCAGGATCTTCAGATCCATCTCCCCTAAAGATAGGAAGCCTCATCTCATCTTCCATAGATCTTCCTAGGGTTCCTAACTGAATATTTGGTGGACTACTATTGACAATACTCTGGACACTCTGGTGGATGGGATTACTCTTATTGCTTAATGCTACTAAATCAACAGGAGGGATAATAGTACTTACTTCGATGGTCTGTGTAGTTTATGAGGTTTTAGGTTCTTCTTGGCAAAGCTCCTCATATTTTCCTCCCTCTTCCCTAGCGAGTTCTGAATGTTCTTCATCTGTCAGTTCTGCCTCTTCTCCACTATTGAAACCTTCATCCCCATAGTTCTACTTGAACAGTTTCGCAAGGTGAACTTCTCTACACACTCTCCCACTGCATGTATGTCCATCTTTTGTGTCGTTGTCGTTGTCCAAATTCTTGAACCTTAGCCTTCCTAGATCTGACCAATCTACTGTATCTTCAAGACATTCTTCTCGTGCAATAGCATCTTGAGTCTCAACTTCAATAATGGTAAAAATTGTCCTCTATGTCCCTTAAATAAGTATCTCTCATCTTGGTTGTATGATTCTATTATGTCAACAACAAAATCTATGATGTACCCTCCAATGGTGCTATCAAACCAGTGATCTATTGCTCGTGATACAATGTTATCAACTATTTTGACCTTCTTGATCAACTCCGATGTCCAAACCATAGGAGGTCTAGAGCAGATCTCGAATTGGGCATCTGCTAATCTAGCTAGCCACTCATACATCTCCTGATGAATTCCCCCAAAGAAAATTTTGTGTATATTAGCAAAGATATATTTCTCCAACCAATCCTCTGAACTAAGATTAGGGTTCTTGTTTTGGGCTTCAACGAAGTCCTTTTCTTGATCCTCTATCCACTTTTGAATCTATCTTCGATGGAAACCACCTTGAAATTCCCTCAAGAAGATTCCTGTCCTGACAATGGAACCATTTGTTGGCACAGGGGCAGGCCCAGGGTTCAGCTCCAAGAGTGCACCAACAAGCCCTAACTACTAGCAGATGAAGTCTCACCCGAAGAAGTTATGAGGGGGTTGCAGGACAGAGATGTATACAACCAAAGGGAAGATCAAGTGGATTTAACACAAAAACAACACAACATTCATATATCACCTATCAGCTTAGATCTATTCTGCACATCTACTTATCAGATCCAAAACAGTAATGTAATCACAGTATATCAACGATGAAAATAAAATACCAATCACACACAACACAAGATGTACGTGGTTCACCCTCTCTCTATGGCTACGTCCACAGAATTGTGCTATAATATATTAGGGTAAAGCATGCAGTTCTTGTTTGCGCTCTTAGCTAGAATATCTTCTTTCTTCTCCTCTCTTTCTCTCCCCTCCTTGTGCACCCAGTTGCAGGGTTGAACTTTGCACCCAGTTGAATATCTTACAATACCAGAAGGCTCTCACTCTTAGCACTTCTCTCTAACACAACAACAATCTCTCTTGATGACAATACCACTAGATTGACAATAATATTGTACCAACCTAAACTAGGCCCTTATGACCTTTATTTATACATTACAATAGCTCACTGAAATCCTTAGGCCGAAACTTGGGTGTCCAAAACCCTAGATACCAAAATCCTATGTGTCTAAAACCCTATGTCAACTTGACTCGCATTTTCAGGGCTTCGCCAGCCTGTCTTTCCTTCCTTCTCACACGGTGCTTCAAAGCATCCAATGATGTCTTTTCTCACTTGCTGAGTTGTCCACGATCCCTCTTTCTTGCTTATCTGTCATCCCCAATATCCTCATCCAACGACTTACATTCGCTCTGTCTTTTATTCTCTTTTGCTCACTTCGACCCATTAAAAGTCACTGTGTCTTCCGCGAAGTTCACAATCTCCCTTTTGTTCCTCGATCTTCGCATACCTCCATAACCAAGGGCCAACAATGAGATTTTTCATCAGAGGAAGTCATGGATGAAATAATAGGGGCAGAGGAAACTGGAACAGAGGGCCTAGAAGGCCCAGATTCTCAATACATTTCGATGTTGATCCTCAAGAGTTAAACCATCTCTTTCAAGATGGATTTATCAATTGGATTGGACAAGGGATAATCTAGCCTAGGCCAGAGAGGCCTCCCTTATAGCCCCAACATGTCCCTGGTATCCTTGTGCCCCGTAATGTTTCTTTGCATCCTGAAGTTCCCGAGAATGACGGATGGTAGGAGACTGTTCACTCATCAGTGTCCCACCATCGTGGGTGGCCAAATTTGTCTTTACCTCCTCCTCCTCCACCCGTTAACCCAAATGTTCATATTTCCCCTACACACTCATGTGTACAGTGCTCCGATGCAAGCAAAAGACTCAAAACCGAAGCCCACCATATGCATGATAAAGGAAAATTTGTTGCTACCCTCTTCTCTCCTTCAAGTGACTCAGCCAAGTCCGTATCATCCCGTATGCACTTGAGAGATAATTGTTCCCATGTCAT
>JZKD02S1674718.1:475820-495069 GCA_000966675.3 Picea glauca
ATGGTTGTGATTCTAAGTTAAAATCAAGTTTGTATGAAGTCGTTAACCAGTATGATGATATGTTTAAAGAACCTAAAGGATTGCCTCCGAAAAGAGGAGTACAACATGAAATACATTTACAACAGGATTGTCCACTTCCTAATATAGGCATGTATAGATTGTCAGTAATGGAAAACACTGAAATTAAAAAGCAAATTCAGGAGTTGTTAGACAAAGGGGTAATTGTGCCGAGTTCTTCGCCATGTGGTTCGCCGATTGTTTTGGTTCCAAAGAAGGATGGAACATGGCGAATGTGTATTGATTTCAGGGCCTTGAACAAGATAACAATTAAAAATCGTTATCCTCTTCCACGTATTGATGATTTACTAGATCGGCTTAAAGATGCAAAATATTTCACTAAGTTAGACTTAAGGAGTGGTTATCATCAGATTAGAATCGCTGAAGGCGATACTTGGAAAACAACATTTAAGACTAAGCAGGGTTTGTTTGAATCAGAAAGCGGAGAAGGCTCCTCCCCAGCCGTTGCAAGAAAATTGGAATTCACTTCCAAGCCAGTGCTGATCATCAATACGATCACCAAAGAAGCCTTTTCTCAGCCCCTGGCCTTTGGGGACATAGAGGTGAACATTGGGACCAAGACAACATTCCCGCGATGGGAAGACTTGTTCAAGGAAATAAAGCACGAAGAATTCCCCGAGTATGCCCCGGATAGCGATCCTAACACGAGGAAGCTGGATGATGAGGTCTTCGTCAAGATCCACAAGGCTTACCTACACATGGTGGTGAGCAGGACTCTGGTATTCCCTTGCATTGAACTTTTCAAATGGCTCATTGATCACAACGATGCACAAAAATGTGTAATTAATGATGATAATGGTCAAATCGTCGGGGTTTTCCTCCCAGTAGAAGTCTAAAAGTATTACAAGCTCAGGGAGCCAGATGAAGATTTGAACAAGGATTTTGTTGTGAAGTTTTGTTAGAAGCACGACACCAGCAAAATCATGGCGTCCTGGTGGAGACAAGACAAAAAATTCACCAACTGAAACTCTGGCTGGTACCCGACAGCCAACCTCAGACAACCTTATATCTATCTAATGGCTCTCCTTTGCTGGTTGCATGGAGAAAAAGATTGCTCTAGGTTTTCAGAGGCATGGATGCCTTTGGCTTATACTGTCTCCATCTTCGGAACAAGCTTCAACTAGGGCGCGATCATCTCCAAACATCTTAGCACCTACATTCTACAGACTCAACAGTCGAAGGAAGGAGAAACTCATGCCTTCTACATGGCGTCTTATCTATTGGACGTCATCTATGCAAGAAATGTCTTCACAGGAATGAACCTGAGCTAGCACACTTCCGAGCTCCTGGACCATGTCTATTTTAGCATCTTGTGGGAGAACAGGTATAAAAGATCCTACTCTCTCATTTGCGACTAATTTATCGCACCTATTCATTTCTTACTATTCAAGGAGTGCCCAAGGCTATCTAATGCAGCCAAAAAAGTTATATCGAAAGTCGGTCACTGGTACCTGGACGAGCGTGAAACCTACATTAGGGTTTTCAGTGCCACAAGAGCACCGCATTTGCTACCTATATATGTCCCCGACCAACTGGTACTAGGGGAAATATGCTACCAAACTATCTTGCAGGGGTACAACGCCACTTTGGTGAAGGATAAGAAGTGGGCATTCATACCCTATGGGTTTCATATTGGCGTCTACCAGGTTAAAGACACTGTGCAAGACAAGCAAGAGGGATTAAGTTAATTGGAATTTCGGTTCCAGACAGGACGTTTTCGCAAGCACGGTCCCAAGGGTCTGGTCTCAAAACATGCATCACAAGTATCGTCTTGTTAGCCTTATGCCCACGACCGGTTTGAGGATGAAATCTTTACTGAAAAAGCTCAAGATTGGAATGAGGTAGTGGCAAGAATGGTCGACCCCAAAATAACCAAGTTCAAGGCCATGAGTTAGGAAGAGCAAGCAACATCCTTGGATGAAAGAGCGCAAAGAGTGGAAGAAATTCTCAGGACTAGGGAAGAAAGGGTAACATTCGAATTGGTCAAAATGATGGAAGATCCCTAGGAAGTCCCTGTACAGAACTGGAATTTTCTTGGAACTCTAGGTGCAAGGGAAAGAGGGACACTGCTCCAACATGCTCAGCAAATAAGGGATCCGGCGTTGAATGATCCGACCCTCTTATCAAGCGTTCCAACCAGTAACCCAAAAGAGAGCTCGGAAAGGGTAGGCGACCTCGAGCTCACAGACCCCAGTAACATCAACGGGTCAGATGACCCTAAATCCACACTGCTGCCAGCTGATTCACTGGCAGGAACGACGACTCAATCAAAGATTGGCCAGGAGTCGGTCAAAACCAGTGCGCCTAACCCTCTGTCCGAGTTCATAGATATATATAGTGATGATGAGAGTTCGGAGGCATCTCATAAAACCTATGTGCATGTAGAAGAAGAGAAGGGAGCTGAGGAAAAAACACCTCTCGTTCTCGATGTTCAAAGTCAAGAGGACACACGAGAAGAAAAAGGATCTGAAAGTGGCTTAGACACATAAACGCCTGATGCACCAGACACCCGAGCATGTTGTCCCAAGGACAAGTCAGAATTGGAAGTGTCAAAAGAAAGATCCCCGCAGAAGGACGTCGGTGATGCCACGAATAAAATGCAGGCAAGTATTGAGCTTGCTCCCAACACATCCATTCCACTTGATACTCAGGTCCCCGATAAACATCAGGAAGAGGTCGGGCCCTTGGAGAAAAACAAGGAGGTTCAAGAGTCTGATCTTGAACAAATATATACCACCGACAGCCTGGGAAACACGCTCACATAGGGCGACCAAGAGATACCAGAGCTGGGAGATGAAGTAGCAGACATCTATATGATCTCCTATGATCAAAAGAGGAAGGCCATCGTACAAAGTACTGCTAAGAAGAGGAAGATTATTGTGGATCGTTCTATTTTGGTTACCACAGAGGAAAGCTTGATCAACACAATAGATGCTCGCACATATGAACTAATAGGCATGGGAAGAGCCCTCTCTGATGCTTCCTAGGATAGGGCCAGGAGGGATGAAAGATAACTAGCTGATACTCTAAAGGAACTATAACACTTGCGCCATATTGTTGAGTATTATAAAGGCACCACACAGACTGCGGCATATTTGAAGAGTGAGTTTTCAGGAGTTTTCAACGAGTACAAGAAAAGAAGAACCCTATTAACTGAAAATATAAATGAATTCCAGGAGGACACTCTCATGGCTCTCACAGCATGCAAGGAGATGGAACGATGGCATGAAAGAGCTCAACAAGCGGTGGAAAGTCTTGAATACATTGAGGTCGTCCAACAGGGTCGAGAAAAGGAAGAACATGGCATTCGGTTGTTAAGAAAAAATAGCCTTGACCACATAAAGAGATCCGCAGAATACTGGACTAAGATGTGTCGGGACACACATCGAGAGATCCAAGAACAATATGCCAAGTGCCAGAAGCACTGGGATAAAATTAATAAAGTAATGAAATATATCAAGCTGCTCGAGTTTGGCAACCAAAGTGAGTTTATCGACATAAGAAACGTGCTCAAGATGTATGCCGAACAAGACTCCCTATGGGCCGAAGAGTGCGTGAAGGTATCCGATGCGAGGTCAGGACAGGTGCGACAATTCATAGAACACCCGATCAGAGCTAAAAACATGTTGCAACAGTTGAATTCCACCTTGATAAAATACCGAGCGCATGCAACAGACATCAGAGGGATATATGTGGCCCCAATGGAACAACTCAAATTCCCGTGGGCCCATACTTGTGAAGAACTCTTTATCAGATGGTCCGATTATGAAAGAATCCACCCTTTTCAAGAAACAACTTGGGTGGACTGTTGAAAGACTGTCAGATGATGATGCCACATGGTGATTTTTTATTAGCTCAAATTGTATTTTATCGTTAATTACTTTTAAGACTTTATATTATAAATAGGAACATCAACCTATGGTCTAGGAGTCGATGGTTTGTTGCAAGAACTCTTTTATTTCTAGTTGTTAAGAATTATTTTGGAGTTGTTATGAATGAAGAAGTCCTTCTGGACTAGAGACGAAGTTGTTTTCATCATATGCATGTGTAATTGAGCCTATAGAAGAACTATTTCCTATTCAGTTCATGAGCAGATGTAACAAGTAAGAGCTATCGAATATATTGTCAAGTTATCTGGTGCAATTGTTTTGCTGTTCTTTTCTCTAATGATGGAAATGATGAATCTTTGTGTGGATATATGATGAAGTATTATGGTAGATGAATTATTTTGCTTGCTATTGATCTTATCATATAAATGTTTTCTTCTAATAATTAGTATTCTCAAATAGTAATTGGATGCTCACATGGTTAGCGTATTATTACTATGCCTATGGTATAGGATTATCGTTTGCATGTTTGAGCAGTGGGTTATCCCAAGCTCAGCCTCTTCTGTAGTAGTTAAATTTGCTCTCATTTTGTTTCTTGGGTAGTTTAGGTTAAAATCTTAGCTAGTGATCGAGTCCTCACACGGTTAAAGTATTATTACTAGGCATGTGGTAAGAGATCGTTGTCTGCATGTTGGAGTGAGGGTTATCCCAAGCCCGACCTTTCCCAGTATTTAGGCTTCCTTATCGTTGTGTGGTCAAGTTGGTTTATACCGGCTTTTTCTCACATTTATCCTAACTAAAGAGAAAATACCAAAAGAGAAAATCCCGACTGAAGGAGATGCCTCCACAAGAAAACACAAAGCCCATCGATTAAATTGGTCAGATCGTGAGATCTGGAGAACCATTCCAATCACAAATGCTGCAGAGTCTAATTGGGCCTCGGTGGTGGGTTTGGTTCCTACTGTTGAGTTAAGGGGTTTAATACCCATCAACATGGGTATACTTAACTTTACCATAGAATTATCATTTCCTTCATCTCTCTCAGACCTGGGAGAAGTGAGACTTTTGACCACCCATTCTCTAGTTACATCTACTTTATTTAGCTGCCTTTCCTTGTTTCCCTTTTACATGTTGAATGTCAAACCTTAGCTACAACCTGTAATTGCCTTCCAATGTAAATGAGGAAGGATTTATGCTCCAAATAGAAACTGCAAATGCAATCCCTGGGTTGCTCACTGATTAAAAATCATGACAGCCCTTAGTGGCTACCCTAAAAATAGCCTTGTGACCAGATGCATAGGTTGATGATTAGTTGTATCATGCAAACCTGTGACTAGCATGCTATGATGATAAGGGAATAGACTAGAAGGAAAATATTGGTCAGGGTTTTACAGTACCACAGAAAATTTCCAGGTCTGGCCCCTTTAAACTTTACCACAAAGTTGAGGAGAGGTCCACCTTCTTCCTTCATACCACGAGGAACTTTATTCTGGGCTACAGTAGCCTTAGAGGCCCACGGCCAGCCTCTTCTCTACCACAGAAAATTTCGGCCCTCTTTTCTTTATTCCATCAGCAAGGTCTCCTTCCATGGCTACCTTCCCTTTTTATGGTGCACATGATCATCTTCAAGCCTTCTCTAATACCATGTTGATTTTATGGTAAGTTGATGCATTTTTAATTTTCTTTCTTATTTAGCATATATTGAACCATAACTGATGCAGCAAACAAAGATCACATGAAGAATAACCATGCACAAGAACACAAGAAGTATCCTGGGAATCCCTTCTCAATAAGGGAAGAAAACCCAACCAATCCTTCGCTATATTCTCAAGAGAAAGACCTTGCACACCATCACCAAACCTAGCACACAAGAGGGTGATGTAATTCTCATAATTTTAGACCTCAACTTTTGAAATCATGAGATGACACAATGTTAAGTGTGTTTCCTCAATGGGGATTCAACTTTATTTATTTAAGACTTATCACATCAAATGATGTGTCTATTGGCACAATAGATCCGACCTCAATAACTCAAAATATAATTAATAATTACCATATTAATTATCTTTTACATTATGGTGGGACGAACTTGTACCCTTTACATCACAAATAGGGTTACATGTAAGTATGAATCTTGGACAATATAGCAAGGGATCTTATACACACACTAGTGCTCAGCCACTAGGGGCACATCCATCTGTGCTCAACCACTAGGGGCACATCGATTTATGCTCATCCACAGGGATGTCCACATCTCTATCTCACTATGTCTCACAGGAGAACCACACTCACTAGTGCTCAGCCACTAGGATCACGTTCACCTGTGCTCAACCACAAGCATGTCCAACTCAGTAGATATTATTTCTCATTGTGTTACATAGGAGAATCATCTGGAGTATCATCTCAACTCTTTGCACAGAGGAGGCTAATAAATCGTTTCATATTTGTCTCAAAACGATGCATCCAAATCATGGGATTTTCCACACGTTCACCTGTGCTTAGCCACAGGCACGTCCAACTCAACAAATCTTCTTTCTCACTACGTTACACATGAGAATCATATGAATTTTCATCTCAACTCTTTGCATAGAGGAGAACAGTAAACCCATCACATGGGCTCCTTCACCCCTCACAGGGGTACACAACATTCCATCTCCTTCTCAGAGAGGAACTACACACCCAACTCATGGGCTTCCTCACCCCACACAAGGGCACACAATGTTCCTTCTCCTTCTCAAAGAGGACCACACACCTAGCTCATGGGCACACCCAACTCATGGGGTTTCTCTCAGGTCGTCTTACTCAGTCTGTGTCCTGGAGGGTGTCTCACGCAGCTGTAATCATCAACAATTTTAACTAAACAAAAAATTTAATTTATCTTTTAATACCTTTATTTCATCTTTTATTATTCTTTCAATTTAATCAAACATAAATATAAATTTTAACTAATTATTATTTTCAGTTTATTTTTTCATCTTTCCAACAACTACTTTATTATCTTCCCTTATTTATTTATTTTAAGATCTGGGCACTATTTACTATTCTTTAGCTTCATTTGTCCTTGATGATTGGTGGAATGTTCAAAACATTAGATATAGTTTAATCCAGAAAACTCAACAACAATATGACTAACTGTGAAAATATTCAGTCTCAAATTTTGAACCTCTATGGAGAGGAGTGTCTCAAGGAGACACAAACTTTTGAGAAGCTCAAAACAAAAATGAGAAAAATGGTTTTCGATCTTACCTTCTTAAAATGAAAACGAAAAATGAGAAAAATGGTTTTCGATATTACCTTCTTCAAATGTTGTCAAGATGCTTAGATCCTTCCTCCCTTCACGTGCATCCATCAACACCAGAGAAGACTTGATCTCAACCGCATATTCACCAGAGCTAGCAATGCAGTGCTTTGTGTAGAAATCCACTTTATCAAATCATAACTCAATTTCCTATCCAAAAAGGGATTTCATCTGCATCTTAAGCTTTCATCTTTGATTCAATTTGATATATGGTCTCTCATCGAAAATAGATCTTATTCAACAACTACATATACTTTCAAATCCACATCCTCGAAGAAAATACATAAATTCAATAATCTTTTCACCTAACAATTTTTTCTTTCCCCTCCTCGTGCACATCAACCAAGTTTTTATAATTCTTGTCCTGAACCCCATTGGTCCCACTCTTCTGAGCATTCTTTTTTCTCTGCTATGAAGCCCCACCCATCTCATTTTTCCTTGGCTAACACCTTCTTTGATTCTAACCTCTTTAGTGTTTCTCCTGGAGTTTCCCACACCTCTCTCCATGTTCCTTCGAGTTCCATCTAATCTTCTTCCTTGTTTTCAGAACCCATGAACTCTTTCACTCAGATGCCTCTCCCCCTCAACATTATATCCTCTGTCGCACCCTACCCTCAACCATCCCCTCGACTTATTAACCCATCTCCCACCCTGGTCAATCTGCAATAGATTGTGGTTTCCAACCCTCCCAAAAACTTGAGCAAACCATGCTTAAGCCACTCGCAACTTCCAGCATTGAACTCGCCAACAAACCCTACCCTTAATGTCAACAACTCCGAGTTTTCTTCTTTCGCCCAGACTATATCTGTTGTAATTTTGACCACAACCCATCCAATAAGCCTAATCCATCCTTAGAAAAACTTATCACTAACCCTAGTATGCCCTTGCCAAATCTTATCTATAACCCTAATCTGCCCCATATCATAGTTCAGTCTTCATCTCCTTTAATCCCTTCACCTAATACCAAATTTCACAACAATTCTATAATTAATAATAAATCTTTTTCTTTTTCTGTTAAAACCTCTTTGAATAATAATAATAATATTCACCTCTCTTCCTTAAATCCATTTAATAATCCTAACTCCTCTAACTCCGCAGTCCCTTTTGACCATCTTTACCCCTTTTCTAACACTAGCTCTTTCGCCCCCTCTTCCCTAGCTCTCAACAATCTTCCCTCCACCATTATCAATCTTTCTTCCTATGATTTGGACCCTCTTGCTTGTCATCTGCTTGAAAAAGGATTCAACTATGCCATTGTCCCTCATCGGATCCCCTTTGAAGACATTATATGTTCTATTGAATCCATAACACAAAATCTTCCCACACATGAGGCTAAGGAAATTCGACAAGAATGTGTAAGAATTCTTCGTCGCTCCAAACCCCCTAAACAAAAACTTACCAAAGAAGAGTCCAAATTGATCTGACGCCTTAATGACAACCCCAATATCATCATCTTAAAAGTTGACAAGGGAAACACTTCAGTTATAATGAATACCTTTGACTATGAAGCTAAAATTCATGAATTAATTTCTTCTTGTTTGTATAAGATAATAAGCCCATTAATTACATAACCATCCTTGTTACTAAAGCCATAAAATCCTCCTCTCTCAACCCCACCATTCAAAAATGTCTCATTCCTCACAACCCTCAAACCCCTACGATCTACGGGAAACCTAAAATTCATAAAAAAAGACTTCCCCCTCATACTTATAGTCAGTGCTATAGGTGCCCCCACTCATGCTCTATCTCACTTTCTTGCTAAAAAACTTCAATCATTCATAGGACTCAACCCCTCCTTCATTAAGGATTCCACCGATTTTATTCTTAAAATCAAGAATCTTCATCTTGATGAACATGAAATCATGGTCAGTTTCGATGTTGTGTCCTTACTTACCAAAATCTTAGTTTATGAAACTATTGACATTATTTCTAAACTGGTTGACTCTGAAACTCGTAACCTCATTATCAAATCTGTTTGACCTCCACCTTCTTCGCCTTCAAAGGGAATTATTATGAACAAATGGAAGATACTGCCATAGGGTCCTCCTTATCTCCTGTGGTAGCCAATATCTTCATGGAACATTTTGAAACTTTAGCCATAAACTCTTGGCATCTAAAACCAAAATTTTGGTTCCATTTTGTCGACAATACCTTCGTCATTTGGCCTCATGGTCAGTCCTCCCTTAATGCTTTTCTCCAACATCTCAATAGCATTTCACCCCTATAAAGTTTACGATGGAAATGGAAAAGGATAATTCTCTTCCCTTCTTGGATGTTCTTGTTTTTCGATTGCCAAATGGCTCTCTGACACACCCAGTTTATAGGAAAAAGATCCATATTGATTGATAACTTCATGCTCTATCCCTTCATCATCCTACCCAAAAATTTGTGGTTCTTAGAACTCTCACTTCTAGAGCCAATCGTATCTCTGCTCCCCAATTATAAAAAGGCCCACCTAACAAAATCCTTTGTTTCCAATGGGCATTCGATTTCCCAAATCAACAAATCTTTTTGCTTAGCCCGAAAACCTAACTATAAAATTCCCCCTTCCTCATCGCCTTGAGCCCTTATTTCTTAACCCTATATCCAGGGCACCACAGATAAAATCTCAATTTTTTTAGCAAAAAAGAATATAAAAACCCTATTCAAACCTCATAAAACTCTTAAACAAATTTTTCGGACCTCCAAGGACAAGACAGACCCAATGTTAGGCCCAAGAGTTTACCAAATTCCATGCTCCTGTGGAAAATCATACATTGGCCAAATAGGTAGATCTTTTAAAGCCCGACTGAAGGAACATATTGCCAACAGAACCCACAACCACACCTCTAAATCTGCTATGACTAAGCACTCATTTAATTCTAAACACCTTATTTGTTTTGATCAAACTAAAATCCTGGCCTTTTCACCCCATTACACCTTGTGCATCATTAGAAAGGCTCTCGAAATTGAAAAACACCCAAATAATTTTAATCGAGAGGACGACTATAAACTTATTCATTCTTGGAAGCCTATTACTCATCATCTAGGACATTCAAACTGATTCGAATTTTTGGCTTTAATCTTCTCCTCCTCCCTTCCTTACCATTTGATTTTCCATTCCCTTGCTTTCCCCCCTCTCTATCTCCCAATTTTAATCCTTTCTTATTATTAATTATTCAATTTAACTTATTTTAACTAAACAAAAAATTTACTTTATCTTTTAATACCTTTATTTCATCTTTCAATATTCTTTCAATTTAATCAAACATAAATAAAAAATTTAACTAATTTTTTTTTTTCGGTTTAATTTTTCACTAACTTAATTTCGGTATGTGATAATGGGTTAATTCTTCCTTTCTTAACCGTTTAATATTTTCCCTCTCTTACTTCTTACCTCAATGGATACAACATCATTAATTAAACCCCCCCCTCCACTTTGACTTTATCCTTGCTTCTGTTCATCTTTCCAACGACTACTTTATTCTCTTCCCTTATTTATTTATTTTCAGCTCTCGACACTCTTTACCATTCTTTAGCATCATTTGTGCCTGATGATGGGTGTAGTTTCCACTTGAAATGTTGGACGTTTCAAAGCATTAGACACATTTTAATCCAGAAATCTCAACAACAATCAAGATTTATATTGACTTAAACAATGTGCGCCAGAAGAATAGTCAATTTAGGAAACACTCATTGATCCAATTACATTTATGGATATGCCAATGGACTACTTGGCAGTTCCTGTTAAACAAGATTGACCAATGTCCGACCAAGTTCCATGATCCCCCTTGTTCAACCTCTTATTCACCCACTCTATTTATCATTGTTGTCCAAATGATTTTCAAGCCTAGCACAAGGTTTTTCTTCATGATTCCAATTAACATTTTATTATTTGATGTTATAACAACACATTTCTAGTTGATTTGTTTACTGTAATTGTTTGGGTTCATAAAAATCTATCAGTTGGCCAACTTTGACAGCTTTTTCACAAATAAAGCAGAGTTGGGTTTCATAGCTCTCCGTAGATCTTAAAAAAAGGTGTCATGTGAGATGAATGCAATAAAAAAAATTGTCATGTAAGATGAATGCAATAATACACAAAATAAAGACAACATACGCTCTAATTCAACATTTGAATGCATCGTAGAGAAATGGTATTATCCAAATACAATGTGTTATTCTTAATATGAATTCAATATCTACCTCCAATTTATACAAGTTTAAGAGATTTTGCAATATAAACAAACTAGGATTTTGAGTTACCAAGTTTATACATAAGTGGAAAAAGAATCATTTGTGTCCCAATTTGAATAAGAAAACATAACTTATAATTAAAATGTACGAGCTTCTCCAATATTGGTGCAATTTTATAACTTGTATAATTAAACATTAATCCAACCTTTGGAAAACCTAAACTAGTTCAATATCAAAGTTTATACAATTTCATACCAGGTTTCCAGTGCAAAATTTTGAAGTCGATTTAATATGGTTGCATATATATTTGCAAATTGCATACATCGAGTGCAATCCTAAGTCTTGTTTTCAAGGTATGTGCACTTTCGTGCAAGACAAAGACAAAGATGGAAGAATGATTAAAGTTTCTATACAATCAATGTTTTTTTTTCTCATGTGCGCATTTTGAAATCCACTTAATAGGATTTTAATACAAAGAAATTTCCATTTGAAAATAGAGATATAGAACACAAAGTTTGGAGTGTTTGTTAGCACCATAGTTCTCTAGTGTCTCCATTGTTAATAAATTTGTTTTTGGCATTTAATACAAACAAATTTCCATTGGAAAAGATAGATGTAGAATGCAAAGTTTGCAGTGTTTGTTGGCACCAGAGTGCTCTAGTGTCTCCATTGTTATTAGATTTTTTTTTATGTTTAAATTTCTTTAACCGTGTTAGGGTTGAAGTTTGATTAAGGAAAATGATTATGCTAAACACTTGGTGGTTGTCACTTTAGAGTACACGATATCATCGATCCTTGAATATATAAAGTTTGGAGGCAAGGAAACAAATGAAATTATTTGAGAACTAAATGATTATAATTTTGAAACAACTCTGTCCAAATTGCCCCAGTGGGGTTCTTACTCATGACGAGGAGGCTAAGAGCCATGCGCTCAAAAAATCGTGCTAAATAATTGCTTGCACATCATAAATCCTTGCTTGGGTTAATTTTGAATGATGCACTACCCAATTCTTACACATTTATGTGGGATTCTTTTAAAATTTCTCATCCTAAAATACTAAGGCATATAGACCCTTACATCGTTAAACCAGAATTATATTTCAAAGAAAACCAAATACCTAATTTTTTTATGCAATACTATGATTTAGAAGAAACTCAATATATATATATATATTGATATTGTTGGATTACTGAGAGGGGGGGTGAATCAGATATTGTTGGATTACTGAGAGGGGGGGTGAATCAGTAATAGAGCAATATAATCCTTTTTAACCATAAAATTGATCTGAATTTATGCAGGAACACAATAGAATACACAAATAACCATAAATACAAAGATGCAATGGAAATAACACTTCATTTCAGTAATAGCAAAGAACTAAAATTTGTTTATAGACAGAATGGAAATAAACTAGCTAGGGCGTTGGTAGCTTATCTCTGAGAAGAGATGTGGCGGCGGCAGGCCTCTAAAATATGTGTTACAATGATGCTCGAAGGCCTATATATTATTGAGAAATAATGGAAAACCCTAAACATCCTAAAACCTAACCTTAGGATATGAAACGCCATAATATGGGCCCCATCGAGGTAAATTGGAAGATCAATTTCTCGAGGTCATAACTTTGGCATACTATCTATGTTTGACACACATGATACATCGTTAGAAATATCTATCCAAGGAATACAACTATTGATAGTGATTATCAAATCAGGAACGAACTCATATTTGTCAGATGTTTGATGCCCAAAAAACATTGTTTAGGGCCTCAAAACGGCTTCAGAAGTTCAGGACTTGAAAAACTGCCCAAAATAGTAAATTGTGCTACAATTAAGGAAACTGAAAAATTGAAAGAAAAAATGGTGGAGGTCCAAGTGGAATAGGCGGGTGGCCCCCAATATCCACCTGTATCATTCCTCCCCCCTTAGGAAGCAATGGTCCCCATTGCGTTGAGTTCCTCCATGAGATGAGGAAACTTTTGTTGAACTTGGTCCCTGGTGAGCCACTTTCCCTGGTGAAGGAGTTGGCTTTCTTTGACAACTCAATATAGTTGGATACTCTGTTGGCGGGTGTTCTTGATTTGTGTGTCCATAATCCGATTATTTGTGGCTTGTTACATGTAGTCTGGGTTTAACTTTGTTGGTGTGAGTTGTTCTGCCATGTCAGATGTGTCCAGTAGAGGTGGAAAGTAGGGCCAAAGGCGATCCACATTGAACACTAGGTGCAGACCAAGGAATGGTGGAATACTGAGCTCGAAGTCATTGTTCCCTACAGCCTTGGTGATGGTGTATGTCCCATATTGAAGTGGGTGAAGCTTGTGGTGGGGTCCAGCGAGGCGCTCCTTCTGCAAATGTAGCCACACTTTGTCACCCACCTGGAAGTTGTGTTGCACCCGATGTTGATCATGTCGATGCTTTTACTTAGCATTGGCTTTGTCCAATATGTCATGAACCTATTGATGAATATGCTGAATGCGCTCAATGAATTTTTTCACCTTGGCAACTTTAGACTGGACATGAGCTGAATCAGCCTGAGTAGTTGCAAATGGCATGGCTACGTCAATGGGACATAGTGGTTGGAATCCCAAGCCCACCTGAAAGGGGTTGTGGTCAGTTGAGCTATGGAGGGCCCGGTTATAGCTATGTTTTACATAAGGGAGGCTCTCATCCCATGTGCGTGGATTCTTTGAGTTGTACATGTGCAAAGTGTGTACGATCATCTTGTTGACGAGCTCTGTCTGGCCATCAATTTGAGGATGGAAAGATGTGGACTTGGTGAGGTTGGTGTCCAACATTGACCACAAGCTGGACCAAAATGTCCTTAGGAACCTATTGTCCCGATCTGAGCTGATAGACAGTGGGATCCCAAAGTGTACCCACACTCGTTCAAAGAAGAGTTTAGCATTGGCTTTTGTTGTGATATTCATCTTGCAGGCTGCCATAATGGCCATCTACAAGAATCTGTCGACGACCATGAAAACACAGTCATTGCCATACTTAGTAGAAGGAAGGCTTGGCATGTAATCCATGGAGATAGATTCCTAATGTCGACTAGGGGTAGGCAACGGACTATAGAGGCCTTGCTTCTTGATGGTCAGTTTGGCAATGGCGCAGGCAGTGCAGGATCTGATGTACTTCTCGACATCCTGTCGAAGGTTTGGCTTATAGAAATACTTATGTAGTACTACCACTTTTTTCTCGACCCCGAAATGCCTAGCGACCCAACTGTAGTGTGCTTCCCAAATCATCTTGGCATGCTCTCTTGAAGGAACACAAAGGTGTCCCATGTGACATAGTAGTGCATCCTGGAGGTGAAAATTTGGAACTTGGTTACCCTCCAAGAGCGTCTTGTATGTGTGACCGAATTTTGGATCGCTCTTATAGAGAAGCGGCCAATCAGAAATCTCATGCCCACAAGAGTTGAGCATTGTGGTTATCGCCAGGATCAGTGGTCGGCTGAGGCAGTCTGCAACATTATTGGTGATACCCTTCTTGTACTTGATGTTCAAATGAAACTGTTGCAAATATGTGAACCACTTCTGATGCTAATCGTTCTGCAACTTCCCTTGTGTCTGTATGAACTACAGAAGTCGGTGGTTTGTGTGGATGATCGTTTCCTTCCCCAAAATGTAATTCTCCATTGTCGTCAATCCTGCACAATGGAATACATATCTTTTTCATAAGTGGGATACTTTCAGACTGTTTCAAACAATGTCTCACTGTGATGTGCCACTGGATGCCCCTATTGAATAAGAACTGCCCGAATAGCATAGTCAGAGGCATTTATCTCGATCTCAAATGGTTGTTGCAAGTCTGGTAATGTGAACATTGGGGCACAACAGAGGCAATGTTTCAATTCTATGAATGCCTTCTATTGAGATTTCGACAAAAAGAATTTTTCTTTCGCTCCTCCCCTGGTGACTTGACTCAAAGGCCAAGTGATATGAAAGAATCCCAACATGAACCTGTGGTAGAAATTAGCAAGACCCAGAAAGTTGTGAAGCTCTCTTAGAGTGGTTGTGCCTGGCAAATCTTGAATGACTTGGATCTTGGTTTGATCCACATGCACCCCACGTGCATCAATAATGTATCCTAGATACTGAAAAAGGTCATGCCAAAAGTGAACTTCTCCAAATTGGCACATAACTTGTGTTTCCGCAGTGTTTGGAGGACCCGTCGGATGTGGTGGAGGTGCTCTTCCCAGTTCTAGTTGAAGATCAGGATGCCATCCAATTACACTACTACAAATTAGTTGGTGAATGGCCACAAGTTGTCATCCATCAGCCTCATGAAGGTTGAGGGAGAATTCGTCAACCCAAAATGCATGACCAACCATTCGAAAATGCCCTCCTTGGCTTTGAAGGCAGTCTTTCACACATCGGATAGTTCGATTGGTACTTGGTGATACCCAGACTTCAAGTCGATCTTACTGAAATATTTCACCCCTTTGAGTTGGTCTAGAAGGTCATCAATCTATGGGATTAGGTACCTATTCCAGACAGTGATCTTATTCAGTGCTCGATAGTCAATACAGAGTCTCCAAATCCCATACTTCTTCTGCACCAACACGATCGGGCTCCCACAGGGCGATGAACTTGGTCAGATATGACCTTTTTATAGTAGCTCCTGAATCTAACTCTTGATATCATCGTTCTCCAGAACAGATCGGTCCATTGGGTAGCAGTGCACCTAGGGTCAGATCAATGGGGTGCTTGACCTGACAGTGTAGAGGCACCCCTCTGGGTGAGGTGAAGATGTCCCGATACTCCTCCATGACCTTGTCCATTTGTTTTTGTCATGCAGAGGATCCATGTCTGGAGGTTGTGGCCACAGTATTCTTCTTGACCTGAGGGCGGATCATCAGGAAAAAAAATTCTTGGTTTTGGAAATGAGCTTACTGGATTGTTTTGCAGTAACCAAAGAGATAGCGACAGGCGGTGGTACCTCTGGTATCTTGTACAACTTATTTCCCAAAGTAACAATAACAGAGTGAGGTCAAGACTTATACATAGCATGTCGCTTCCACAAGTATGGTTGGCCTAATAATACATCACAAATATCAATAGGAGCAATGTCACATAATACCTCATCGATTAAGGGCTTGATGTTGTAGCGAAGGAGGCACTGTTCGTTGACATGGATATCTCGTCCTTGGTGAAGCCACCTGATGGTGTACGGTTGTGGGTGTGTTGTGGTGGACAAGCCCAACCGCTTCACAACCTCTACTGAAATGAGGTTCTTTTGGCTCCCACTGTCGACAATGAACTGTAGTAGGGAACCCTTTACCCACATATGGATGTGGAAGAGACACTCCTCCTCCTATGGATCTTTCGGTTCTTACTTTTGGATCTTTGTGGTGGAAACGGTGATGTTGGGCTCTACAACGATAACCTTCTTCCTTTTTTCATTTCCCTTCTCAGGTTCTGATTCAGTGTCGGAGCATGCATCTGATTCATAAGCCTTCATCTCGGCCACCAGTGACTGCTTGGCCCGACACTCACTTGTGTTGTGAGTGGAGCTTTTATGGAACTCACACCACTTTCCTGTGTCCTTCTTCGGCTTCATAGTGTTGTTCTTTTCTTGTGGCTTTGGCAGGTTTTCTTGAGTTTCCATGCCTTGTCTATGTCCTTTGTTCTGCAGTTTGTTCACACCTTTCACTTGCTTTTGATTCGTAGATCCAAAGTCTCGCTTCTTCTGTTTGAATTTCTTCTCAATCTTGGCAGCATACCGGTATGTCGTACCAAGCGAGGAGATGTCGAGGAACTCCATTTCCTCCTGAATGTATCTGCACAGACAATTGCACTACTTCAGCACCAAATGTTTCTCTGAATCTTTGATACCCAACTTTGTGTGCAGGGTATGGAACAATTTTGTCAGCTTGTGCACATATTGATCCCTTTGTTGTCGCAGCATAGTCCATTGTATGTGCTTGTCCTCGTAGCTCCCCACAGGATAATATTATTCCTTGATGACATCTCAGAACTAATTCCAAGTGGGTATGGCCGAGAACATAGAGGGTTCCTCCTCATCCTTTTTCTCATAGTAGGTTTCCCACCAGTCCTTGACATGGGGGGCGGCTTTGAGCATTGAAAAAACAATCTTCTCCGAGTCGAAAAATTCATGAATCGAGAAATATCCTTCTAATAGATTCAACCATATGTCTATAGTGTCTTCATCTATTTGGCCATCAAATATGGGAATGTCAAAGTTTACTTGTACCTTAAAAGGGGTTGCGCCTCCAGAGTGGATGTTGGACACAGATGTGCTGCCAGTGGGCAGTCGTTGAAGGATCTGGGTGAAGTTATCCATCATCGTGTTCGTTTGTTTTTCAAGGGCCTCCTCAAGCAATATTTTGATAATATCTCTTGCTCCCTTGTCTTTCTTTTCATCCCCCATGGGTGGTCTTCAGGGTTTGTGAGGCTGATCTTGCAAAGGTTCAACCAGATCGAGCCCTAACTCCTTATACCTCGACCTCGTTGGGGACATGCAAAGAAGGATCGAGAAAGAGCAGACTGCTCTGATACCATTGATCTGAATTTATGCAGGAACACAATAGAATACACAAATAACCATAAATACAAAGATGAAAATAACACTTCATTTCATTAATAGCAAAGAACTAAAATTTGTTTATAGACAGAATGTAAATAAACTAGCTAGGGTGTTGGTAACTTATCTCTGAGAAGAGATGTGGCGGCTACAAGCCTTTGAACTCTATGTTACAATGAGGCTCGAAGGCCTATATATTATTGAGAAACAATGGAAAACCCTAAAAATAAAAAAACCTAACCCTAGGAGATGAAACGCCAGAATATGGGCCCGATGGGGTAAATTGGTACATCAATTTCTCGGGGCCATAACTTTCGCATACTATCTTCATTTAACGCACATGATACATAGTTAGAAATATCTATCTGAGGACTACAACTGTTGATAGCAAATATTCAGTCCAGAATGGACTCATATTCACTAGATGTTTGATGCCCAAAAAATGTCGTTTAGGGAAATTGAAAAACTGAAAGAAATAATGGTGGGGGTCCAAGTGGAATAGGCAAGTGACCCCAATTATCCACCTGGGTAAAAAATGCAACTGTTATATCAATGTAGCATTATCATCCAATAGTTTCAGAGTAAATAAACAATGAGCAAATGAGCAATCATACGCATACACAATACACCAATGTTTTTGCGTGGAAACCCAAAGTGGGAGAAAACCACATAATGCTTTTTCTTATATGTCTTTAAGAATTACATTCATTGGAAGCACCAACTTCCTTTGTTTTCCAGCTGCAACTGGAAGGAGGCTCCAACCCGCTAGTTTCTCAAGCTACAACTTGAGGGAAGCTCCAACTCCCCAATTCTATGACTACAACCAGAAGGTGACTACAACCCCCTATGTTCTCCGACTACAACCGGAAGGTGGCTACAACGACCTGCCATTGCTCCATACAACCGCCCTGAAATATAAGTAGAATGATGGAACCACTGTCACAGTATCACTATGAGATATACTGTTGTAAACCTGTACCAATCAACCTACACCAAACAACCTGTAAAAACATGTACCAATAACCTATGCCAACATGTACCATACCTCAACCTATACCATAAAAAAATTCATCAACCATGCACCAAACTTGTACAAATAACCTGTCACAATAACCTATCCAAACAACCTATCACAACAACCTATCTCATCAATCTTATCAACCAAATCAAATCTACTCACCAAGATCAATCATGAGGACAAATATCAATCATATGCACAATATCACCAAGATGTGCATCAACCAAGCATAACACACCAACTCATAATCATCACCAAGATCAATATGTGCTTCTAATAATATACCAAGACAAGTATGCTACATCA
>JZKD02S1674718.1:495079-513022 GCA_000966675.3 Picea glauca
AACCATGTACCCAACATGTACCTCAACCAAAATCCCTCATCAATTTCATCATCCAAATCTGATTTGTAACTCTGTAATAGACCTGGTGTATATGATCACATACCTACAAACCTTCTTTAACTTTAACAACAACATACTAGCATCTTCATGAAACTTTGCTTTAGTCTCACATGACTAATTTTGGATTAGTCATCAATCCAAACTTGAAATAATCATAACTATGTACCTGTAATGAATAAATATCTGAAAATAGTACACAATGTTCTTCAGCGTCTTTTATGCAATTCCTCCAGGTTTCACTACTTGGAACCTCTTAGAAAAGGAGTTATAGCAAAAAGGGTATACCTTGTTGAATTTTGGCATATTCTAGAGAGTGTGCCCCGCACGGAATATTTATTGTATGGATATCAAAATAATACACAGAATACTAAAGACTGCACTCTAACCAATACATTTGATTTTACTGAATTTGGATCTGTTATGAAGAAGTTATGACATTTTTACCTGAAACACATGTTTTAGACTAGTTTCAGGACTAGCCACAAACCCTATTTTCCACAGAGTGTAACTCCAAAAATACAATGACCCACAAGATGAAATTTTTATCAAATCTACTTGGATATGTTTCCTCAATGGAATCCAGATTTTGCGGTCTGAATCATTCTATAAATTTTTTTTATTGTTAAAATGGTGAGATGATCTGTAAATAACATACCTTAGAAAGCATCATCAAAAGGATTTATCCTCCCTTGAATTTCGGCCTTCTTTACTTCACCTTCCCTTTGAAATTCGCCTTAGATATCCTTTGGTTACCTTAGTCACTTGTAGATATTCAATATGCTCAAGTGTGATTAAAATGAGAGACCCTTGCCTCTTATTTATACTTTTATGTAGCTTCCTCAAGGGATTACCTTCTAACCATCTTAAACCGCTTTCCTTATTTTAGGGCTAACCCACTTCTAACCACTTGTCCACTTAGTAATTTATCCATTAACTTTATTATTTAAATAATTTCTTTTTTATCCACATTGACTTATAGTACACTCATCATTTCACTCTAGTATTTAAATAATTTATTCTTTGCAACCACTTTGACTACTTTGACCTTTTGGGGCTTCTAGATGACTCATGAGGGTTCTCCAACTTCACATGGCCATAACTCTCTAACCGTGAGGAGTTATGTGACGTTCCACATACTACTGGAAATGGCATGACATGTACTATACATATAGAATAGTCTTACCTTAAAATATATTAAAACTCATACCATTATGCATCAAACAAACTTGGGTCCATCTAGATGACTCATGAGTGTTCTCCAACTTCACATGGCCATAACTCTCTAACCGTGAGGAGTTATGTGACGTTCCACATACCACTGGAAATGGCATGACATGTACTATCCATCTAGAATAGTATTTTCTAGAAATATATCAAAAATCATACCACTATCCATCAAACAAACTTGGGTCCATTACCCAAACCTTTGTGCTACCAAAATTTGCTACCTGACTTTCTTTAAGGGTTGACATCAATGACAACCAACCCAATTAACTAACAATATCCCCTTTGGAATTGATGGAAAAACTCTGATGAAATACTGAATTCATATCACTCATACTCCCCCTGTGACCATTGCTCCCCCTGAAACCATGCCTTTGTGCTCTCTCTCCAAGCATTCATATCCTGCATTTGATAAATCTCTCCCCCCTTGTCATCAATGGAAAAGGTATATTTCCATCCGGGGCTGCTCTCCCTAACTGAACTATCCTTGGGGATACTCTCCTTGACTGAACTCTTCCTGAAACTGATCTCCCAACTTGAATTGTCCTCTTTATGGTGCTTCCTCGTGTAAATCTAAGACATATAAGATAAACATTCAAAACAATTCATTTTGGAGTAAAAATTACTCCGAGTCTTTGACGAAGATACTCAAAGGCTTCTCTTGGAAGCGGTTTTGTAAATATGGTTGCCAATTGTTCTTTTGTACCCACATATTCAACTTTGATGTTCTTCTCAGCAACCTGTTCTCGTAGAAAGTGATACTTGATTGGAATGTGCTTCGTCTTGGAGTGCATCACCGGGTTCTTTCAGATATTGATGGCGCTTGTATGATCACAATAGATTGTGTTATCCCCTATCCTAGGGATAACTAAGCAGATTATGTCTCGAGGCCCACAGGTCCTACACATGGAGTACCGACAGTCATATTGACTTGAGCCTGGCCTTGGAGGGCCCATCTTTCTTCTTCAAGCGCCTCTACCTTGTCCGTAGTAGCAGGATCCATCCCATCGGTCAGGTCCTTCAATAGCATTGGGTCTTGTTCCATGAGGTAATGAGTCTGGGTATCATGGTATGTGTCACTCTGATTCTCAAAACATTTGAATATGTGCATTTAATTCTTTTTACTTCTGATGTGTGCTTGGATCTTATCACTTTCCACTTTTCCACACCTGGGGGAATGACAAGATTCCCTACCAAGTTAGTTCCCATAGGGTTTGAGTTGCCACTGGGTGGGTTAATGAAAGGTCATCATCCTTTCCAACCATACTTACCACTTTTCATCTTTTTCCCTCTCATCCATCCCATACATTGGTTCGAGCATTGGGTTTGCCAAGCTAGCAAAGGGTTGTACCTTACCTTGTGGGAAGAAGGGGCTAAAGGCCCAATGGGTAAAAGTAGCTGGCAAAAGATAAAATCCAAAATAAAAAAACATTCAAATGCTTCTCCCAAGGATCCTCGAGAAAGCAATAAAAGGCTTCTCAACAAGAAACATAAGGACCCATAAAATAATAAAATCAAGACCTAGTCGGAGGATAGGGGATCTCATCATGAGCTAGCCTATTAGGTCCATGGGCATGTAGCAGTATGACACTACCATTCAACTGGTCACCACGCCAGGATAGTGGCTCTTGGTGGCATATCCAAGAGAAAGGGGGTCTCGTCACGAGCAATCCTTCTCATCTCCGTGAAATGCTTGTGGGTAACATTGTCACCACTGGTCACCACGCCAAGGCAGTGTCCCCTAACTAGTCTCTTGAAATAAAAAGGAATAAGATAAAAAATATAAAAGGCATTGAATGGGATTGGAAACATTTGCATCCATGACAAGGTGCATCTCACCCTCTTCAGAGGCACCCACAGGTAAGACATACATTCCCTTGTCATCAATGCACCCATTGCTCAAACATCCCTCACCACTGCATCCACTTACATAACCTAGATTTGTCTTCACCTGGAAACAACCCACGTCCAATGATAACTAGCCCAATAAGACCTCCTAACATCCTCTCCAACCTAGCTTGTAGAATAGAATAACGTCTTTGAGCACTTGTCTTGGAAAAGGGAGTTTTATGCACATGTTTAATAAACTTGATTATTAGATGTGATTTACATTGCTATGATCCATGTGAATTATGAGCCCATGGAGGGTGTACTTGTTGTTGTTGCAGGGCCACACCTGAAAAACAGGTACACATGGGGATATTATTAGTTCATACCTCCATAGGGATAAAATCCCACCAGATGGATGTTGAGACCCCAGCCAGGGACAGAGACGGGACAGAGGTTTGCACCAGAGAGAGAGGAGGACGTTTCACCAGAGACAGTCTGACAGGCATAGACCTAGGGGGGTCTTGCCCTCCCACTATGATGTAGGCCTTGGATGTCCTATGACGTCACCTCTGCGACCCTAACGTCACTGAGCATTTGATGGACACTTTGGAGGCAGTTGTGTGCCAAGTGGCACGTGTGGCTTGATCGAAGGGCCTTGGGAGGCCTAACGTTTTGCTCCTGGAGGCCAACATTTCACCAGAAATGATTAACATCACCCTAAAAGGGCATGACATCACCATTTATGCTTGATTTAGGGTTTTAATTTGTCATTTAATGTAAAAACAATATATTACATGTAAACTGGCCATGTCGGCCTTTTTGACCTAATTTTTGTCATTGTAATTGTATAAATAAGGGATTTTCGCTTGTATTTTTTCATAATCTTTCACTCACACAAGTGTGAGGTATGAAATTTGTGCCCTAGTTAGGGTTACTTGGCTGAAAGTTGATGCACACTTTTTGAATGAGGCTTATTTTGAACTATTTTGGCACTTTTCTTCGTGGAAGTGTTCAACTAGGCTATTTGCTAGATGATTCTTGGTGAATGTAAGTAAATTTTCTACAATTCTTCTTCATTGAATGGTTATAGTTATATTTATCTTGAATTTATACTAAGATTATGAAATTGCTAGCTTAAACCCTAGGAGGCTAAAGCATGTGTTATTGTCCTTGCCTTAATAACTTTAACCAACTAGATTATGCTAGAAATCTGATTTTCTTGAAGCTTTTGCAAAGGGCCTTGCCATTCCAACACCCTAGCACATTTTGCTTCATCTAAGTCGTTATCTACTTCATCTTTGATCCGAATGGATCTAGGGAACATCACAGAAGTTTTAGAAGTGTCCCAAGAGGCTCAAAATGGTCTTAGCAGGTAGAGAAAGGGAAAAATTCAAAGTTCCCAAAACTCAGTGGAAATAGCATGATCACGAAGAGCGCATTGCAAGCTTTCCAATGAAAAAAATGGCTCGTCAAACAGAGTTACGAATTGAAAGATATTTGCAGTCAAAGTTTGGTCAACCTAGCCCAGTCAGTGAGGGATGAGTCAGCATCCGTACTACTGACGTCATCATCTGTACAGATGACAAAAAAATTCATACAACACACATGGCAGGAGTAGGAAGGCGACACATGGCATGCTGACATCAGCATGATGACGTGGTAGCACCAGAGGTTGCCATGTGTCACCCAGATTTGGCATTTTCAGGCTGATCCGTGGACCAATTAGATTGTGCCACATGGCAGTCCGTACAGTGATGTGGCAGTCCGTACAGGATGACATGGCAGTCTGTGCAGATGACGTGGTAGTTCGTACAATATGATGTGGCAGCTGACATGGAGGGTACAGTCAGCAATTACATGGTAGATGACTAGACAACCGACGACCAATAGTTCAGTGCCACGTGGCCCAACGAAAGGGTGCCACGTGGCACCGTCGAAATGCCCAATGAGGGCATGTTTCTGTATTTTCAAAAAAAATTAGATTATATCAAACCCCGCCAAATCTGGAGGAGGTCCTGCTACATCTGGAAGTTTATCTAAAGTTAGACCCTCTGCTATCTAAATGCTACGAGTTTTAACCATATTCCAAAATGGGGAGGCCTGCGGACTTGACCCCAGGACCTCCCCCTATTTTAAGGCCTTAACAAATGTGTGTCAACCACTTGGGCCAATGACCTTTTTGGTTTATCCTCCCCAATTTTTAATTAAAAGTGCACTTTCACCAATGCACGAGGAGAGGAGCGCGTACCAATCCTCACAGGTCGTACAAGGAATGATTTTTTATGTAGAGTCTAATGCATTTAATGTAGATTTGCATGCACATCAAGGCAGAGAGGCTAGAGGAGGCCTGAAGGTGACTGTGTCTGATGGAGATGATTTGACAGTCGTTTTTAGGTAATTCGGTGACGCGGATCCAATGGCGAGGTATGTTTTCAAAACAGAGCTTCATATCAGCAAGCTAAGTTTTGGAGAAGCCAATGTAAGCATGTTTTTCATTATTTTGTTTTATCATTAAATGTTGCAGCATATCATGTTGTTATAGGTTTGAAGGAGCATGGAGAGGCTGCAGTAAGGCAACAAGATAAACTTAGACCTGTTTTCACCTTTTACAAATGAAGGACCTGCATCAAGTTTCTTAGGAGTACTGATTTCTTCCTTGTTGTATCCAAGACCAGATTTGTCATTTGGTGATATCTGACTATCCAATATCTCATCCAGGGTCACGGAGTTGTTCAAGAACTTGATTTGAGTGTTTGACTTCTCAACCTTCTCTCTAATATTCACAACTTCTGCTTTCAACTTATGACATGATTCTTCTTTTACCTGATTGATTTCATTCTTCAAATTCTCAATCTCCTCTTCTTTTTCTTCCAACTGAACTCTCTGTTAAAAATTTTCATGGTTAGAATGATCTAACTGTTGAAGTAGAAACATATCCTTTTGTTGGAGTTTCTCCAACTCTTCTAGAGTGCACAGAGTTGTGTACTCAATACTGTCAAGAGCCTCCACATGAATTTTAATATGCATATAATTTCTTGGTTCCAACTTAATCATTCCTATAGAAGTTGCAACATTAGTTTTAAGATTATGTAATATTTCTTTAGTGATTACTAAGGTATGGCTCAATTCCTTGATGAGGTTGTCTTCCTCACTGTTAACTGAGATTTGCATCAAGTCCTGTATTTCATACTGATTAGAAATGTATTTCTCTGTATTATGTTCTTCAATTTGATTGCAATTTTTCTTTTCTTTGTTTTGTTCATTATCTTGATAAGAACTCCTTCTTAATTTTGTTCTTTATTCTTATAGGAATCCTCTTCATTAGAGTCTTGTTCTTTATTCTGACAGGAATCCTATGTATCTGAGTCTTGTTGCTCACTTTGATATGATTTCTTTTCTTCTTGTGTTTCATTCTGATAACAATTTTCTGGTTGGAGCCATAATTCTTTAGCAGATTTGTAGTGCTTCATCTTTTCTTTGAATTGGTCTGACAATTCATCCTGAATCGCTTTTAAGGCTACTAAATTGTTTCTCTTTGCTTCTTTTGTAGTTTTGGATTTTCTCTTTGAAGTAGTTAAGTGTCAAGGCTTACTTACTACCGAATCCCAAACTCCAAATCCTCTTGACTTCAGATATCTTTTCATATTTTCTCTCCATGATAAATAATATGTTCCATCAAATAAGGGAGCCTCATTTGTGGAGATAGTAATTTGTCCATCCATTTCTTCTGAATCTACCTTCAGTGTTTAAACTGTGGTGAAGGAACCCACTCTGATACCAATTAATGAAAATGGGTACTTGACATTGAGAGGGGGGGTGAATCAGTGTCACAAAACTTAGGACAATTTTCCACTTTTTCACAAAGTAACTGAACAACAAATATTTATTTCATTTTTTCAATCAATATATATAAAACAATAAATACTTTATTTATTTATTTAACTTGAATGAATACATAAGATCAATCTTTGAATATGATCTTCATACAATTATGAGAGACCCAACTCTCTGTTACAAGACCCAACTTGTAGTTCTCAGATCCAACTGAGAAATGAGGAATCCAATCCTCATAACAAGTCCTAGCTTGTTGACCTAAGATCCAACTGAGATGTGAGGAATCCAATCCTCATACAAGACCCAACTTGTAAACATGCACCAACATGATAGAATGAATCTTCATTCAATCCATTATATATAAATATATATACTTCAACAAATTCAACTGTTTATTTATTTTCTCGAGAAGGATTTTCATTAATTGATCACAATCATGGATCAATTTCATCCTTTTAATTTGATCTGAATCTCTGTTATTATCGCAGTATCAAGTTCTGCATAGGCACTTTCTTCAAACAATTTCTATGTGATCACAGGCGTAGAACCACGGGTTTATCAACTTTAACAACTCATTATCTTTTGTTTGTATATCTCTTATTCCATATGACCAGTGGCGGTAACCAGATGCTAAGCCAAACGAGTGTTTGAGTGCTTTATCAAATCAGCGGTCATGATTTAATCTTCTGACGAGATGGATGACTGACGGGACTTTTCCCTTCAGAACTTCGAGTTTTCAAATTTTCAAATCTTCAAAACAGATTGGACGGTTTATTTCACAGAACCAGATTCAATGTTCATCTTTGATATTTACACTCATCCTTTCACTGCTAAATCGGATGGCTAAGACTTAATCAAGCATCGAGATAGATGGACACCTTTTACTCTGGGTCTTTGGACTTCGGAGATTTCAAATCTCAACCCCTTCTTTCCTCCAAAGAGATCACTTGTTGATTCAGTCATAAACGGTGGAGACCGCTTGCTGTCGGTTAACGTTTCCACTTACACTATCCTTCCACTATAGTAGATCGACGATCGAGAATACTCACATAGTGATCTTTCAGATTGGACGACTCGTATCCTTTCTGATGTGGTCTCCCATGTGCCCTTTGCTGACATGGTCTACCATGTATCCTTGCTGACGTGGTCTGCCAATCGTCCTTGCTAACGTGGTTTGCCTTGTATCCTTGCTGATGTGGTCTCCCATATGCCCTTTACTGACATGGTCTGTAACGTATCCTTGCTGACGTGGTCTGCCAACCATCCTTGCTGACGTGGTTTGTTGACCAACAACCCTGATCCAACGGTCATTTTATGTCCTCCAAATCCGATGGTCCTTATTCATTTTGGATTTCACAGCTTCAGGTATTCCAAATCTCAAAGTTTCTAGAGTGTAACCTCCTCACATCTTTAGACCCCAAGTGAAATATGTTTGTTCGATCTAGATCTTGGATCAATGACTCGATCTGTCTACGGTGCAACTCTTCTATCTTATCCTGTCCTTCCACTTAGAATGATCCAACGACTGATAGAAATTCACATAAATGAGATCTCAGATCTTACCTTGCTTATACTATCGTTCCACTTTAAAGTGATCCAACGATTATGAAGACACTGAAGCAGATCAACGGTCGACTATGATTGTGGAACCACAACTTGCGAGTGATTTAACTCAACACCCGAACTCTGCATATGAAGTTGTCCGTTGTTGGTGAGTCAACCACAGTCGTTGATCTTTGAGGCTTTAAGATCGGATGGTCATGAATAATTGCGGGATTGGAACAAGCACGATATTTAATTCTCCTTTCGATCCTCACAATTCATCCTTGTCATTGATCTAGCGATTGCACATCTGATGGTCACGACTTAATCTAACTTAAACTGATCAGTTTTTGGATCAACCACAGTCGTCGATATCCGAGTCTATGAGATCTAATGATCTAGACCAATTGTGGGATTAGAACTAGCGGGTTGTTTAATTCTTCTTTCGCTCTATGCAATTCATCCCTACCGTTGATCTGGCTTGCAGATCCGATGGTCACAATCCTCCCATGGTCCTCAAGTCCATGGTTACTCATATGACCGACGTCTATAATATGAGATGGTCAACACAGTTAATTTCTTGATCGAATGGCTGCTGAGGCTTCTCACTCTGATCGGACGGTTGTTGAGGCTTCTCACTCCGATCTTACACTTTTGATTCCAAGCTTTGACCTCTGGATATTGTTCGCTCCTCCTCCTGAGCTTATGCTTTCGATATTTTGTATATTGTTCTCTCCTCCTCCTGATATTTTATTGTAGGAACATTGTTGATCATATCGTGATCAACAATAATCACAAATTTCTTCATACTGTCTCCTTCTTCTGCTAAATGATATATTGTGCAATGCGCTCTTCCTTCTGACCTTTGATCTTCATTTGCTTCTGTACTGTGTTTTCCCTTCTGAGCTTTGATCTTCATATTGTTAACATCAATGAAAATCTCATCTATGGTAAATGATAATTCATCATAACAACAAATCATCACATCGACTGTTAACATCAATGACAATATGTCCAACACTCTTTTTATGTATTGAGTATGTGGGAATGATGTCCATATCAGTATCATGGATGCCTCATGAGCATGAGAACTTGTGAAGCTTGTATACATTCCTGATCACATTATGATCTCTTGTTGTCGTCACCGAAGAGGGACTTTGTCCTTGAAACTTGTAAAGGAGAGACATCATTACAACGAGGAGAATAAATCGGTCAGGACAAATATGATTACAGGACAAACAAGACATAAAAAATACAACAATCTTATGATTTATAAATCTTCATAGTTAGATAAACCTGTATGCAAAGATCTATACGAAATGGTTCAATTAACGAAGAAGAGAAATCTGTGATTCATTAAATGAAACCAAGTAATTGCTGTACTTTTAAATAATAAAAGAAATCATATATGGATAACACATTAATAAAATCATATCTTCCTGCAATAGATTATGATAGCTAAAGTAGTCTATAATCAACTGCAAACTGACATGCATAAACTTGAAACAAAAGCTTGATATATTGAAAGCGAAAGCTGTAGCAAGACATCAAATTTTGTCTCAGTTTGTATTAGAAATCCATAGTCTGGTTCTCCCACAAGTGAGGATGATCCTTATTACAAAAATAATAAGTATTTAAAGACCTTCCACAGGGTAAAACATCCACGTGGAAGTTATCAAATTGTTTACAGAAAATCTGGGAAAATATCCCAAGTCTGACTAAACTAGGAACCTAAAATAAAACTGTATCACACACATATCTTCTAGACTGCCACAACATGCCCAATGCAATTTGGATGTACCTGAAAAAGGTAAAAAATGGACAAGTTAGGAGGATATTTTGTTGATAGAATTGATAAAAATCTAATCCTAAAGACTAGCTACAGAATCTTGCGATTCTGTAGCTGGTCTAAATTAGACACAGAATCATATTAAAAGTCAATTCAAATCTTAGAAAATACATTCAGACTATCAAAAGATATTTGATTAAAAGCCTCATTCAAATTGACACTTGTATGCAAATTGAACAAACTAAATCAAATGATAAACTAGATAGCTATACTCTGTTTAATTCGTTACCAATTCCGGTATACAAAATCGTATCAAACAGTAATGAAATCGTTTTCATATCAAACCGATACAGTTAAAAAAATCATAGGCAATTCTTAATGCTACCTCATCCATTAACATGGAACACGATCGAATCCATACGAAAATAGCAAGATCATTTTCAAATTGATATAACTGTATTAACATAAACAAACGATCCATGCCATTAGCGAATCAAATCAAAATTGGTGTGTAAATAATCACAACCGAAATCATAATGAAATCAATCAATTGATAACAGGATCTGTAAGAGTTTTCCAATCGTTTGTTATTGCTAATTGGGGCAGACAAAATCGATTGATTTTCAACAAAATTATTACTTGAATTCATTTCAAAACGAACTATTAACCGAATTTCATCATACGAATTCAACAGAGATGACCTATGTCGATCTGAGTTTAACAAACTTGTTTTGAAAATTAAAATCAACAGATCAACATCAAGTCTATTTTCGATACGAATCCAACTCATAAAAACAATCATGCTAACTCGAGATATGCAACAATCCAATCAAAACAAGAGCGAATCTAATAGTTCGAGTTTGACATAGTCGTTGTGAATCAAAACAGTTCCATGATTTGGG
Organism: Picea glauca; assembly: GCA_000966675.3. Lineage (NCBI taxonomy): Eukaryota > Viridiplantae > Streptophyta > Pinopsida > Pinales > Pinaceae > Picea > Picea glauca. The sequence continues at coordinate 506,261 of JZKD02S1674718.1, forward strand.
CACATAGATCTTTTGTACAGTTCAAACATAATCCAAATCCAAATGAAAATGTTGACAAAACAGAGTCATTTTTAATAGACCACATCATATTTAACAAGCCAATTCAATTGGTATGAAATCATTTTAACCATCAAATCACAAGAACAAAATCAGAGCCGTTGATATCCAATGAAAACAACATCATCACAACAGAACCGTGTCCTAATTTTAGCATGAAAACCTCCTGTTCAGGTTGAATACAAACAAAATCCAAGCTAAAACAAACACCATTGATCACATTAACTCACACCAACAGACAAACGGATCAAACCTAGTGAAAAACCAATCAATTGCTAAACTGGGCACGAACAAATCGTGTAACCAAATCTTAACTTCATTTAGTTTTAGGAAAATGAAAACAATGTACAGGATGAACAACATAACCTTTTTTTGATATGGCTATAACAAAGTCATTTCGAACAATAGACAGAGCTATTTGAAAACCAAACTCAAATCATTATATTAATCCTAGAATTTCACAAAATGAAATTGATATCGAAATTCATACCTGGATGATGAGCAGACAACTTGGTCATAACAGTTTGGAATTGACGAAGGATGTAGCCAATTCGACATTCCTAAATACGATGGAACCAATAGTTTTCTGCTTCTTATCATTTGTTTGAAGCTTGTCCCTTTCACTTGTCAATACTACGACTTGATTTTCAACTGTAATAAAGGAACGTCGGTATAGTAGCATTCCAACCACACATTACATTGGTCACATGACGTCTGTCCGAGCTTCGAAAATGCAGGTGAGGGTTTGTTTAAATTGCTGAGGGTTTCGTTAGGTAGCTTGATCCCTGGGTAACTAGGATTGTTCCTTAGGCATGGGGGTAAATTAGAAATGAAGTCATAGGGTGGCTTAGAGCACAGACCTTTTGAGTAAGGGTACTCATTAGCTAGGAAGCGTTCGACGTCAGAGTCAGAGTCTTCACTGAGGACTATGGGCTTCTGCTCAGCACTAGGTTTAGGTTTATTCCTAGCCAGTCTTGATATGAGTCGAGCATTCTTTTTACCTTTTCCGTCGACAGTAGGGTTACCTTTAACCTTTTTACTCACATGCTTTTTAACAGGCTCAACCTTGTTTGCTAAGACGTCAGGTAAATCGATATTAGGGTCGACCGAGGGTTTGGGAGAGGGCCGTAGGACATGGAAAGGCACGGGTGGCTCGACCTTAGTTTCACTAACCATATGCTTGTCAATTTGGACAGGCTCTGTATCAACAAAACCATTTCGAGAGATAAAATCTTGCCAACTATCACCGTGAAGATTTAAGTGGTGAACAACGATGAGTCTGATCAGGCCATGGTGGAACAAGTTACTATTATCCTTTTCTCGTTTAAACCTTTTTGACATTTTATAAAGGCTACGCTGGAAGTAAAATGGAATATTCAATGGCTAACCCATAAAGTTCATTAATAGTCGAAGGTGATAAAGAAAAACCAGTCCATACTGACCCTCACAGGTCACGAATTGTTTAACCACCATAAAAAGATCATGCTACCTTGGTTTAAGCGTGGAAATGGGCATACCTCTGTCACAGGATGTGACCTTCTGTGAGAGGAACAATAACGGCCATGGCACCTCCTCAACTTTAGAGTTTTTAAACCATCGCTGGCCCGTGGCTACTAACCCTGTGGTAGAGCTGATGAACTCTTCATTGATTTCAAGCTGAATGTCACCTAACTTGGCCCTACACCCATCAAAAGTCAGGGTAAACTGCTGAGCAACAAATAGATTAAAACCCTCAAACCTCTGTACAAACGTGAGCCAACCATTATCTTGCAAATCTTTCCGGGCGTTATCGAACAGTAGCAAGGCTTGACTACCGTTCGACTCAATTCGCACCACTGGTGCCATAGAGAAGAGCAGATGGTAAGTGATGTGAACGAGCCATGGTTTGAATCATAGCATACGCCGGAGTAGAGTATTCACAGGCTTACCCAATGCTAGGAGAGGTGAAACAGGGATAAGTGAAGGCATTAATGACATCGTGCGAAGGTGGTGGAGCTAGTTCTACCATGCAGAATAGTCATTACCATGGTACAACCGCCGACACTTTCAACTATTCAAATCACAATGCATATGTGTTACAAATATGCCATTTCAATCAATCAATCGAAACCTTTAGTAAGTGGAAAAACCATTCGCGCAATTAAAAGTTATGCCATAGTTTAAAAACCAAAAACACAAATCGAAACCAATACCAAGGGTTTGACTATGTTTCATGCGGTGTATAGAACGATTCATACCAAAAATTTAACCAATGTGCCAATGCGTTGTTATGTATACCAATGAGCCAAGTGGATTGTTCAAATAACATGCAAATCCAATCCCCAATGTATCACAAACTCAATGAAACAAAATTACACAATCAATCGAAGAACATGAAATGAGTACATATCAAAGGTCTTGCCAACTGTATAATGATAAGTAAAATGTAAATGCAGGTGGGCATATCGACAAGAAGGATAACGACAATTCAATAATGATTTTAATGCGACTTTGAAAGACCAAGTTTTCACGCTTAGAGTCGTGAAAACAAAAACGAAGGTAAGTGTGCAAGTAGAGCAAAAATAAAAGTGTCGTTTATTTGAGAATTGCGACGAAAAATTAAGGTTTGCAAAACATTGGTGTAGGCAGCTTATAAGGACAGTGGAAAATGTGAATTGGCTGCCAACAAGACTGCATCTGCTTCACAGGTGTTTCCGAAAGGGCCAGTAGTTAGGGCTTGTTGGTGCGCTCTTGGAGCTGAACCCTGGGTTTGCCCCTGTACCAACACTCATCCTGTATGAAACAATTATTAGCAACTAGATCTTAAACAAACCATACATGACATTCTCTTAATATGATACAAAGTTTGGCTCAACAATCACATCAGACCCATGCAATCCAATCCATAAAATTCATTTAATAATTGTCAATGAGCAGGGGGTGAAGTAGGGTTTAGGAGTATCTGAGTGGATTGTATTGAGCGAAAAAGTGATATTATGACCCAGATTAAAAACATGATTACTGCTCGACAATTCATTAAACAATTGACTGTGCAACAATAACCAAAACATATCAGCCGTCATCTATCTCCGTGTTATTTTTTATCGCTGTCATACAAAGTTTTAATTTAATTTTAGTGAACAGGGTGTGCAAAATGAATTTGGGATCGTGAGGGGATTTGTAATGAGAGAAAAAGTGAGAAAATGAAAGGGAATTAGATGGACACTATTCATAAAATAAATTAAATCAATCAACTATCATAACTCTGTTTCAAATTTAATGCAAAAAACATCCACTTCTAAGACCAAAACATTCATTGTTCCCCAATTGCATACAAACTACTTGTTGTCCCAATAACAATTTAATTTCCCAAAAATCTTCAATTAATAACAGTTTGTGTATTATAACTTATGAAACATTTCCAATTCAACAGTAATGTATATACTAATGTTGATCTTTTTTTTTTTTTTAAACAACAAAACATGCACAACAATCTCTGTTATCTATGGCCAACATTCATCTTTGGTAATGAAATCTATAGCCTCGATAGGGTTGCCATTTAACCCACTCTGACATCCATATCCTGCCAAGAAGTTCCTGATCAGAATAAAGGACGTTTTATGGTTAAGAGGTTCCTTATTTGCAAATTTTCATATACCCGACATTGCTTCGTTGCCAGCGGGCCTGTTCAGTACCCCGACGAAGTTGTCTTGGCGTCATGCATGCATTTACCCGCTGCCAGCAGACCTGTTCAACATCCCGACGGGTTTACAAGCACTTCCCACAGCTCTATTAATAATTTATTTTGTTTTGTTTTTCTTCAATGATATATAGTTGAGCGGGGTGACGCTGAAAATCATGATATTTTAACATATTTTTTCAGACCTCATCAGAATTTTTTAGAAGTGTTCTTTATTAAGATCCATAGATGTTTCATTTACAAAAACAACTTCCTAAGGTAGGGAGACATCTTCTGAGTCATTCCCTTAAGGAATAGGGACAACGTAAAAAGATAATAGATGATCATGACAAGCTTTACTCAGAGATCGAAATCAATTAACTTCTTTCAAACAACAGACTTTTTGCCAACACAGATATAAATTTCAGCAATATACCATTGATGTTTATACACTTTTCTTAGTAGTTATTTTAGCGAAGGAATTTTCTGTTTTTTTTGTCTGAAAATCTCAGTATACAGGTATGTGTATTTCCAAGGAAACACAAACTGACAAACTCAAAGGAAAAATCAAAACAAAAGCAAAAGAACAAGCAAACAAAAGCAAAATATGTACATATCATACAAGGGTTGTTTTCAAGCAAAGTATCTTTTCAAGGCTTGGCCATTCACCGGATAGGCGTCAGGCTGCTCCTCAAGATTCTGCAATCGGAAAGAACTGGGACCCAACTTTTTAGCAATTAAAAATGGTCCAAGCCACAAGTTTTGAAATTTCGTGTGCTCTCCCTTTCCCTCATGCGATTTGTCCCATTTCAAGACGAGATCACCTACTTCAAAATTCCTATTAGAAGCATAGTTAGAATCGAACCATCTTTTAACCAATAGTTGATGCTGATCTAACTTACGTTTAGCTTGGCCTCTTACCTCTTCTAGCTTCATCAAAGTGTTAATTCGGTTTTCCAAAGGGGGACAATCTTCTTCTTGAATTTTCTGCGATAACTGAAGTGAGAGAAAAAGAATGTGAGGTGTCAGAATTGCTTCTCCGCCATAAACAAGAAAAAAGGGGGAGTTCCCTACAACAGCTTTTGGGGTTACCCTATCATCCCACAACGCGTTTAACAGTTCATTGTGCCAATTTTTGTGATTTTCAACCACCGTTCTCTTGATGATTTTAATTCAGTTCTTGTTTGTCGATTCTGCCAATCCGTTGCCCTGAGGGTAATAACTAGTAGAATACTTCAATTTAATTCCTTTTTCCAAATCGAACTCGCTCATCTCAAGAGAGGAAAAGTAAGAAGCGTTGTCAAATACCAAACAGTCAGGGATACCAAAACGAGTGATAATATTTGAATTTAGAAAGGCAATTACCTGACTGGTGTTGACAGTTCTTAATGCAACAGCTTCAGACCATCGGGTAAAGTAATCTGTGGCTGTCACAATAAACTTGTGCTGTTGTGAGGACGGGGGGTTGATTGGACCTATGATATCAAGGCCCCACTGCTGAAAAGGAGAGTCTATTAAAACAGGTTGCAAAGGAAAGTCTGGTTTTTGTAACTGCCCTGATGCTTTCTGACAAATGGTACATTTACAACACAAGGCATGGGCATCTATAAAAATCATGGGCCAGTAATAAATGACTCTTAAAACCTAATGGGCAGTGGTGTCACCACCAAAATGACCACCAACTTCTCCTGAATACAACTCTAGCAAGACTTTTTCTGCTTCGTCTTTTTCAAGACAACGCATCAGTACATCGTCAAAACTTTGACAAAACAGGATACCATTAACCAGACAAAAGGAGGCAGACTTTAATCTCAACTCTCTTCTTTTAGCGGGATCCAGGTGACGGGGGGCTGACCCATGTTCAAGACAGAATCTTATATCATCATACCAAGGACTGACAGGGTTTTGTGCGCAACAGATTAGATTTTGATCGTGTTGTCCTAGGTTTGACGTTTCGCTTTCTTCTTGCTGTCCTACTGCTGAATCAACAACTAACTTGCATAACCCTTGGCCTCTCACTATCTGAGATGGGGTGATTTCTAAGTCGTACTCCTGCAAGGAGGTGACCCAGTTAGCCCTCTTTTCATCTAGTTCCTTTTGCACTAACAGGTTTCTGACGGCTGGGTAGGGGACAATGAATTTCGTCCTTGACTTCAAAAGATAGGACTGTAAGTGCTTGAATGCTTTGAAAACAACATAGGCTTGTCGATCCACCGCTGGGTAATTAAGTTCAACACCTTTGAAAGCAGATCTCATAAAGGCAATGGGTAATTCATTGTTCTCGACATTCTTTTGGGTTAGGACGGCGGCATAGGAACGGTCAGAAGCAAAAGTGTAGAGTGTAAAGTCTTGAGAAAAGTCCGGGCTCATGAGAGACAGAGCGTCTATTATGGCCTTCTCTATTGCATTAAAAGCTTGATTTTCAAGGGGTCCCCAGTGATATTGGGTGTCTTTCTTAATCAAATTCTGTAAAGGCCTGACCATTTCGGAGAAACTGGGGACAAATCTTCTTACGAAGTTAATCTGGCCTAAGAAAGACTGCATAGATTTTTTGGATGTAGGAGGGGAAAGTTTTGCGATGACTTGAGTCCTTTTGGGGTCGATAATCATCCCTTCGCTTTGTTAGCACTTGGTAAATTTCCTAGAGGTTGAAAAAGAAGAAATCTACAAAGGTAACCTTAACCAACCACTTTTAAAGCTGGGATCTAGCCCTTCCAGCTTCAGAGAGGGATCTCTCTATATAATTTAGCTTTGTTTTAAATTAAGATATTAGGCTAGCTGTAGAAAATGTTGGTTTTGTTGTAAGGGGTTTTTGAAGTTGGTTGAGACAAACTACACATCCATTGGGCTATGGGGTCTGTCTTTAATAAATATGAGATACAACCAGAAACACTGAAGAAATCTTTCACAAGGCGAGATAACACACTCACTAGATCTTTAATAATTTAAGTGATGGACAGAAGAAAAGATAAGGAAAATAACTCCAATTAACAAGCACTTAAGAATCTCTTAATTGAAGATATTTAGAAGATGAACATTAAAATCTT